>SRPV01000358.1:0-21941 GCA_018360135.1 Claviceps sorghi | reverse complement strand
TATGCTTAATAGTAAGCCTAAGACCTAGAAGTAAGCTTTAAATTCCCTAGAAAAAGCTAAATAGCTAAAAGCTATATTTAGCGAATTTAAGTAACTTTTAAAGGCTAGAACTTTTGAATTTATAGAGGCAGACTAAGTCCCTAAGAGTTGGAAAGTTCTGAAAAATCGCTTAGTATTAAAAATAAAGAGAGATAAAGAAAATATTCCTCTAAAATATAAAGCATAGCTCATTGCAAAAGGATTTATGCAAATAAAAGGTCTAAATTACATAGATACCTTTGCTACTACTAGTATTCCCCCTAGCTAGCGGATTTTATTAGCTTTAGCAGCTATAAAGGACTAGGAAATAAAGCAAGTGGACTTTATAGGTGCTTTTCTAAATAGCCACCTTAAAGAGCTTATTTATATAATAATTCCAGAGGGCTTTACGGAATTTATTAAGCAAAATCCATAATTAGCTAAATTAGCTAAAAGCTATAGTTATAAGGCTTCTAAAAATTAGATAATTATCCTTAGAAAGACCCTTTATAGCCTAAAGCAAAGCTTTAGAGAGTAGTAGTAAACGCTAATAAAAGTGCTAAAAAGCCTTGGCTTTAGCCCCCTTATATCTAACCCTGCTATATTTTATAATCCTAAAACTAAGACTTTTATTATTACTTATGTTAATAATTACCTTCTTATAGGGCTAAATTTGCAATATATAAATTAGCTTAAAAAGGCTTTATATAAAGCCTACCCTATAGAAGATAGGGGCCCTGCAGAATTCTTCTTAGGGGTGTAAATCCAGTGTGATCGAAAAAATAAGACTCTAAAAATACACTAAAAATAGTATATTTAAGAGGCCTTAGCACGCTTTAAGCTTAAAAATTACAAGGCAGTTAGAATTCCTATGCAGCTAGGGGTCTTAAAAACTCAGCTTACTAAGCCCCTTAACCCTAAGGAAATAAAGGAATATTAGAGCATTATAGGGACTATTATATACTTAATGCTCCTTACAAGGCCTAACGTTGCCTTTACGTTGCAATAGCTTTTAACAGCCCTTACTAGTCCTTATTTAGAACACTTAAATACTGCAAAAAGCCTTCTAAGGTATCTTTCTAGTACCTAAAACCTCGCTATAATTTATAAGGTAACCCCTAATAAAGATTTAGTTAGGTTTTACGATAGTGATTTTGCTAGTGATAGAAGCTCTTCTAAATCCACCTATACATACCTATTTAAGCTAGCTAAGGGCCCTATAAGTTAGAAAAGTAAGAAAGCTAGTACTATAGCTTTATCCACTATAAAAGCTAAGTCTAACACAATTTACAAGACTTTTAGAGAGCTTTAGTAGCTAAAGGGCATTTTTAAGGAGCTAAAAGCCCCTATAAAGCCCCCTATACAGATTTTTTACAATAACTAAGGCGCTATAAAAACGGCCTATAATTCAGCCCTTTATAGTCAAACTAAGCACACCCTGCTAAAATTCCACTATAATAAGCAGCAAATCTTAGCTAGGCTAGCTAAGATTGCCTATCTAAATACTAAGAAAATGCTAGCTAATAGCTTAACTAAGCTACTAGCTGTTCCAATGTATACTATTTTCTTAAAGCTTATAGGGCTTTAACCCTTATAACCCTTTGCTATAAAATCTTTAACGCCTAGCTAAAGGCACTAAAACCATCACAAAAACACTCAGAAAATTCAAAACAATCACTAAAATAAGCTAAAAATGGATTTTTAACTTTAACAATAAATTCCTTAATTTTACTATATGCAACTATAGTACTTTTTTAACTTTTTTAAAGAGCCCTACTTTTAAGCTTCTTAAATCTATTATCCTTTTTCTTCTACGATTTTATTTAGATTTATATAGATTTTCTTTAAATTTAGCATTTCTTTTTTTTCCCTTCCGGCTTTTGGAATACCTCTTTAGAGAGGGTGTTGAAAATAACAGCTATTTTTAGGGGACTTCCTTATCTATTAGGCCTCTTAATAGGCCTTATAGTAACCCTTAGCCCCTGCCTTATAGGGACCCTTATAGGGACCCTTAGGGGGCTTTTCTTAGCTGTTGCTAGCGTTATAAGCAGCCCTAGGCTGCGCATAGCGCCTATAGAATTAATTCTTTCGCTTATAGCTTATAGCTATAAGCGCCCTACTTTTCTTACCTTTTCCCTTCTAATTATGCTTTATAGTAGCTAGCGTACGCTTAATTAGGAACCTAATAGTTTATTAGGCTTAGTAAGACTTTAAAATTAATTTTTATAGTAACTAAGTAAGTAATTAAAATTTAGCTTAAAGATTTAAGCTGCTTACCTTAAGGGCTATATAGTAAGCTACCTTAAGATATACTTTATAGCTAATTTATATAATAACTAAGGGGTTATAGAAGATTTTATAACTAGCATTTTTATCGCTAAAATAAGGGGAATTTTTTTATATAATTAGTTAATTTTTCTGATTTTTAAAGTTATATACTGATTTTTACTAAGTTAACTTTTAGGGAGCATATTAGCACCTTATTTATATAGCTATAAGTTTATTTTTTTATTTTCCTATATAAATAAATTTTATAGAAAATAAAAAGTAGCTTATAAGCCCCTTTTTATAGGGCTAAGCCTTTAATAGGCTTAGAGGGTATATAAGAGAGAAGACATTCCCCCTTACTAGCTGCCTACTAACTATATAAACTATTAATTTAAGCCTGCTACCTATAACATTAAATAATTAGATAAAAATCTAAGAAAATTCTACTGCCTTCTATAAGCTAGAATTTAGTGTATTTTAAGTGCTAGAAGTTATGTATTAAGCTTCTAATATTAGTTATAAGGCCTATAGCTTTAGCTGTAGCGCTACAGAGCCCTTCTAGCTTCTAGCTTACTAAGCCTCACTACCTTAGTAATTTAGAGGGCAAAAGCCTCTGTAAACCCCTTATTTCTAATAAAAGGGAAGGACTTTTTATTAATATATACTAAAGCGTATTCTAAATACTATAAAATATCTTAATTAAAGGGCTATTAGTATTTAATTAAAAGCTCTTATAATATCTACCTTTAAGAGTTGCTTTACTCTTCTAACTTATATAATAGTACTTAGGATATTAGAAGCTAAAGTAAGCTATTTCTTAATAAAGCTATTAATAAAGTAGAAATTATAGTAAAAATGTCTTTCCTTTAATCCTTTCTTTAGTATAAATAAGGTAAAAGTAGTGTAAAGTAGTATATTAAGGCTTTATTTAATAAAGCTAATTTAGACTAACTTCTTTATTATTTCTTTTTTAAGTTATATATAGGTATAGGGAGTATTATATTATATAGGTTGTTTAATTATTAGTTATTTAAGTTTAAGAACTATATTAAACCTTAGTTAAGATAAGGAAAGGTAAGTTAATAATTCTTTAAAAAAGAATCCCTTTAAGTAAGCTAGCTATAAAGGTAAGGACTTTTAAACTAAGTTTATATATTTAAGCTTTTTACCTTTAAGGAATAGAATTATTATCCTTTTACTATAAGTAGTCTTAGATAAGTAAGCTTATCTTACTAAGAATTTTACTATAAAGACTATATTATTAAGCTACTTAATAAAGGGAATAGACTATAAAGGTAAGGGTATATAAGACTATTAAGTCTAGTATAAATCTAAGGAAATTTTATTTATTAGCTTATTTAAATTTACTAAAGGTTTTATCTCTTTCTCCTTTAACTTTTTAAATTTAATAGTTAAAGAAATAGTTTCTTCTTTTATAGATTATATAGCCTAAATAGCAATAGGTTCTCTCTAATTATATTAAAGAATCTACTTCTATTTCTATACTTTTTTATCTTAGTTTATTAAATAGTTATAATAAATAATATTAGCTTAAGCCTTAATATTTATAGTCTTCTAAGCTTAGTTATTAATAATAATAGGTTTAGAATAATAAGTAAGTAGTAGAATATTATTAGGCTAAATTAGAGTTTTTATAGTAGGAAAGAGTTTAATATAATATTTAACCTAAAAGTCTTAACTAATAAAGATATTATAGTTAGATCTTATAATTAGGAACTTTTAATATTAAAACTAGTGATTATTTAAAGCAAAGGAAGTTTGTATATATTAAGTAATAAAACCTTAAAGTATATTTCTAAAGTTAGCTAATTATAAAGGTTTTAAAAGCTTTATAATTTTACCCTTAAGAGTCTTAACAACTCTTTTTATAAATTTAGATATTATTAAGAGATAGATTCTAGCTTTAGTATTATAGAAAGCATTAGTATAGAGTCTAAGTTTATTATTCTTTACTTAAATAGATATAATAAATTAATTTAATAATAACTTCTATTTATATCTAGCTACCTATAGTATACTATAAACTATTAGAAAGACTTTTAGTAGTTTAAATTATTTTCTAAGCTTTCTTTTTCTTTTATAACTTTAAAAAGGTTGCTACTCTCTTCCTCTTTATTTAATAAAGGGTTTAGGTCTTTATTAAAATAAGTAGAAAAGGTATAAATTATAGCCTTTTTATTTAAATACTCTGCCTAATAGTAACTAATTAATCTATATCTATAATAAGTGCCTTTACTATAAGCTTTCTCTTATAATATATTAATAATCTTTTAAATATTAAAGAAAGCTAAGGGTTTAGGCTTAAGAAATTCTTAATAGTTAGAACATTCTTATAAAGGTAATACTAATTTCTACTTTAAATAAGATAGGTTAGTTTTTTATTAATAAGTATAGCTTTTATTTCAGCTAATAATAGTAGCAATTACCTTATAAATAAAACGTTTATATAAGGTTAATTCGCTTTTAGCTAATATTCTTAATTAGCTTATAAGGTTAAAGCTAAGTAGTAGATAATTATAAAGAGTAGTCTTTTATATACTATCTCTAATATTAGCTTAGTTAAAGAGAATATTAACTTTAGCAATAAATGCATTAATATTATCCTTTTAAATATTAAAAAGCAGCTAGCTAAGGGCATAGCTAACTATAGTAAAGGAGTATAAGTCTTTAAAAATTGCCTCTAACTATACTAATATTTCTTATATACTGTAAAAAGGGTTGTTATCTAAGATATATTAATATCTTACTAAGTCTTAAGTAAAACCTATTAAATAGTTAAAAACAGTAGCTATTTAATAGTATTTATTAATATAGTAATGCTAATTAATATAAAGATAATTAATTATAGAGATTATCTATTCTTTAAACTTTCCTTTCTCTCTATTAAAGTTAGTAGGTTAAGTATATAATTCTCTAATTTTCTTATAATAGTTAGGATTTTTAGCTTTTTAGTTTTCTTTATAAGGTTGTAGTTTTTTATTAGTAGCTAGGCTTAAGGGTTTAAAATAAATATCTTTAAAGGCATTAGTCTTAAGCATAATATCTTTTTTAAAGGGTTTAGAAGCTTTATATAAAGTATATTAATTCTTATTATCTTAGTCTTTAAATTTAAGTGTATTTATTTATATTAATAAGCTAGCAGCTTAGGTAGAGGTAGTATTATTATTATTTGCTATAGTTAATATAGGTAATAGTAAAGTAATTCTAAATAGAGATTTATATATTAAAGAATCTCTTAATTTATTTAATAATAAGGATAGTAAACTTCTTATTTATTTATAGTTTAGAAAAGCACTAAGTAAGGTGTTATCTTTATCTTTTATAATAGTTACTATACTATTAGTAGCAGCCTCTTCTTTACGCTCTTTAACTAGCTCTTTATTAGCTAGTTAAGTAGATAATCTTATTACTAATTCTTAGTCTTTTATATAAGGCATTTAATTTAATTATTTAGGTTTATAGCTTAATTTAATGTTATATATAGCTAATAAAGTGAGTGTTAAATAAGCTTAATAAAAGAAGTGTTATTAATAAGGTATTTAAAGAACGCTTCTTAGTAAGGTTATTTAAGAGTGTATAATTATATTATAACTAGCTTATAAAGGCAGGCATAGAGGCTATAAAGAGTGCTCTATTAATAATAATTATAGACTAAGAAGCAAAAAGGAAGCAAAATAACCTTAGCTTAGGATGTGTAAGCTTTTATATAGGGCAGGCTTAGTCACCTTATATAACCTTAGCTGGGCTAACCCTTATAAGACCCCTTAGGGAATGTGCCTAGAGGCGTCGGTCCTCACAATTTTTCTAATTTTTAAAGCTATATACTAATTTTTACTAAGTTAATATTTAAAGAGAATATTAGTAGCTTATTTATATAGCTATAAGTCTATTTTTTTATTTTCTTATATAAATAAATTTTATAAAAAATAAAAAGTAGCTTAAAAGCTTCTTTTTATAGAGCTAAGCCCTTAGTAGGCTTAGAGAGTATATAAAAGAGAAGATATTCCCCTTTACTAGCTACTTACTAACTATATAAACTATTAATCTAGCCTACTACCTATAATATTAAATAATTAAATAAAAATCTAAAACAATTCTACTGCCTTTTATAAGCTAGAATTTAGCGTATTTTATATACTAGAAGTTGTGTATTAAGCTTCTAATATTAGTAATAAGGCCTATAGCTTTAGCTATAGCGCTATAGAGACCTTCTGGCTTTTAGCTTACTAAGCCTTACTACCTTAGTAATTCAGATGGCAAAAGCCTCTGTAAACCCCTTATTTGTAATATAAATATATTATTATATTAATTATTATTATGATAATAAGGGTAAGACAGCTATAGTATTACTAAAAAGGGCTACTTATTATATTTAAGAAAGAAAAAGAGCTATATAAAAAGATAAAAGTCTTAGTTATTATTTTTAGCTAAATAAACTATTTAATTATATTATAATTCTGCTTTTAAGATTATTTCTTATACCCTTTATATATTTAACTTTATAGGTTCTAATGTTTATTATTAATAGTTGTTGAAAATAATAGCTATTTTCAGGGGACTTCCTTAGCTATTAAGCCTCTTAATAGGCCTTATAGTGACCCTTAGCCCCTGCCTTATAGGGACCCTTATAGGGACCCTTAGGGGGGCTTCTTAGCTATTATTAGTGCTTATAAGCGGCTATAGGCTGCATATAGCGCCTATAAAATCAATTCTTCTGTTATAGCTTATTATTTATAGCTATAAGCGCCCTACTTTTCTTACCTTTTCTCTTTTAATTATACCTTATAGTAGCTAGTATAAGCTTAATTAAAAACCTAATAGTTTATTAGGCTTAGTAAGACTTTAGAATTAATTTTTATAGTAACTAAATAAATAATTAAAATTCTACTTAAAGATTTAAGCTACTTACCTTAAAGGCTATATAATAAACTACCTTAAAGTGCACTTTATAGTTAATTTATATAATAACTAAGGGGTTATAAAAGAATTTATAACTAATATTTTTATTACTAAAATAAGGGGAATTCTTTTATATAATTAGTTAATTTTTTTAATTTTTAAAGTTATATACTAATTTTTATTAAGTTAATATTTAAAAAGGATATTAGCCCCTTATTTATATAGCTATAAGTTTATTTTTTTATTTTTTTATATAAATAAATTTTATAAAAAATAAAAAGTAGCTTATAAGCCCCTTTTTATAAGGCTAAGCCTTTAATATAGCTAAAGGGTATATAAAGGAGAAGATATTCCCCCTTATTAGCTACTTATTAACTATATAAACTATTAATCTAAGCCTACTACCTATAATATTAAATAATTAAATAAAAATCCAAGAAATTTCTACTGCCTTTTATAAGCTAGAATTTAGCGTATTTTATATACTAAAAGTTATGTATTAAGCTTTTAATATTAGTAATATATATATACCTTTTCGCGAATTCGCCCGCACTACAACAGCGCTGCAGAATTAACTCTAAACCGCTTAAAAAGTTAATAAAATGTTTTATTAAGCCTATTTATCCCCCTCCTTAATACTATATTAGTTCTAAAGTATAAGCGTAATAGATAGTATAATGCTAATAGATATTAACACTAGGAATTATAGCCTTTTATAGAGTTACTACTACCTAAATATAAGGGCTAATAATAATAATAATATAACTGCCCCCTAAGTTAATTCTAAGCTTATTATAAGTTAAAATAAGGCGCTAACATACTTATATAAAGATTATAATAAGATTATTAGGCTATTTAATATAGGCTTATTAAAAGGGATTTAGAACTTTTACCTCTTCTACTTAAACGTAAAAATAATATATATTTACTATAGTACTATTAATACCTTTAAACTAGTTATAATAAAGAACCTTAAGGAAACTATTAAAAAGGCTATTAAAAAGGTAATTTAGCTTAAGACTAACTTAAGAATCTCTTAGGCTTTTATTATAGCTTATAAAATAACTATTACTATTAATATAGCTCTTTTTAGCTAAAGATCTACTTATTAGCTAGTTACCTTAGCAGTGCTACCTTAAGTATACTATAAAGTCTTTATTAAAAGGCCCTTTATTAGTAAGCTTTTTAAAACTAAGTCCCTAGAAAATATTATTACTACTATTAATATAACTATTAATACTAAATACACTATAGCTATAAGGCGCCTTTATAGTAGAGATACTATTATAATATTTAGGGACTTAGCTAAACCTTACTTAATAAGTAAGGACTAAGTTTAATATATATTTAAACTAAATATAACTCTTTAATATTAAGTATTTAGTATAATTATTAAGGGATTCCCTAACTATCTTTACTAAAATTAATTAAAAGAAAATATTATAAAAGCCCTTACTATTACTAATAGCTTTAGAATAATTAGGGTTATAACTTAGAAACTATATAGCACCTTTAATAAAGCTCCCTTTATTATAAGTGTTAATAAAGTAAATATAGCTAACTACTTATACTAAGTTAAGGTAGTTTTTAAAGCTAAAATATTTAATATTAAATATTTAATAATATTATTTACCCTAAATAGTATTATAAATACTATAAATTTAGCTATATTATAGCATATTATAAAGCTACCCTAAGGTGTAGCTGCTATATAGCTAATTAGTATAAGGAGGGAGAATAATTATACCTAGCCCTTATAAGTAATATTTATAAATATTACCTTAACTACTTTAGTAAGCACTTAGCTTAATTCTAACTTTATACTATAGTAAATAAGTAATAAGTATAAGCTAAGATAGCTTACTTAATAAAGCTATATACTTTTACTATTTTAAATAATATAAAATAAAAAGGCTAAACTTAAGTTAAAAGCTATAACTATTATAAAAAGGTAAGTAGCTTTATAGCTTATAAAAAGTTACTTTAAAAATAAGTTAAGTACCTTAAGAAAAGTAAAACTTAAACTATTAAAGTATAACCTTTTTTATTAGCTTTAGTAATTTAGTAATATAGTATAATAAATAACTATTTAAGCCTTTAACCTATCCCTACTAAGGGGCTAACTAAATATAGTAGCTAACCTATTACTCTTTTATAATAAAGGTATTATACTAAAATACACAAAAGAAAATATACTTAATATATATAATACTAAGCGCCTAGCTTAGGACTAATATAGTAGTAATATAAAAACTATATAGTCCTAATTAATTACCCCTTACCTTAAGCTTAAGCTACTACTAACTTACTATATATAAAGGTAAAATAGCTATATATATATATTAAAAATATAGCCCTAAATTATAAATAACTTAATATAGAATAAATTAATACTTTATTACTTTATAAAATATAAAAATTTACTTTATATACTCTCTTAACTTTAAATATAATTAAACTACACCTTTATATAAACTTATATTAGCCCTTTTAAAAGACTAAATTATACTTATTAAGGACTTTAACTAATACTACTTACTATAAAATAAGTATAAATATACCTTTTTAAGCTATAATACCCTTTTAATACTTATAACTTAGTAGTAACTTAAGCTTATTACCTTTTAAAATAAGATAACTTAATAAACTTAAGGCTAATAAAGTAATATAATTAACTATACCTAAGCTATTTTTAACTTACTTATTAAGTTTATTAAAGGCCTTAACCTAAATAGGTTTAACTATATTCTATAGCTTATTTATATTAAAATAAGAATATACTAACTAAGAAATAAAAACCTTAGGTTTAGCTAAGTATTTATAAATAATAATATTATATTTAATAAGGCTATATATTAGCTTTATTATAACTACCTTAGGGAGCTATTAAACACTTTTAAAAAGATTAACTTATTTATAAACTAATTAATAGATAAGCTTTAGTAAATTACTAAGAAATTAACCTTAAGAAACCCTTAAAGTAAGCCTTATTAGTAGCTATAGTAGAATATAAGAGTTAAAAAGGTAGTTTAAAAGATAAAAAGAGCTTAATATTATTAAAAAGCAACTAAAACTAATATAAATTAATAAATTACTACTAAAGTAGCTAAGACTTAATTCTAAGTAGTTTATAAAAAGTAATATAATACTTAAAAATACCTTACTTAGTTAGTAACTATTAAGTAGCCTATTTTATAAAAACTAAAATAATAAGTATATCTTTATAATAGCCTTTTTTTTAATATTTAATAGGTATTAACCTTACTTTAAGGTAAGGGTAATATAACCTCTTAAGTATATTCTTATAATAAGAAAGTAGTAGTATTTATAAAATAATTCTTTCCTTTATTTTATACCTATACTAATAATATATTAAAAGACCTAAGGGCTTACCTTAATACTACTATATTCTTAAACTTAAAAAAATTTAATAAAGATAAAATCTATATAATTATAAAGCACTTAGCTAGCTAAAAAGTACTTAAACTTAATAAGCTTTTAATAAGGTTTCTTAAGGTATATAATAAGCTACTAGCCTAAATACTAATATATTTACTTAATACTTATTACTAAGTTAGATACTATTTAGCTTTATTTTAAAAGGTAAAAGTAATAATACTATAAAAACTAAGAAAGTTCCCTTAAAAGCTTTAATAGGCTAAAGCTTAAAAGCTAATATTACTCTTAAATATTATAAGTAAGGTTTTAAAAGTAGTAGTAGTAATTTAAATTACTTATATAGCTAAGGAGAAAGGCGCTCTCCCTAATATATAAATAGAAAATAAAGCTAATAAGTTAATAAAGATAGCCCTTAATATCCTTATTAAAGCTATATATATAATATAGTACTATAGTAGAATTATATTACTCCTTTAGCTAAATATCTCTATAGCTTTTAATACTATATACTACTATTAACTTATATATATAATAATCTCTCTAAGCCTTCTTAAGTAAATAGTAATATAAACTTAAGCCTTTATAGTTACTAAAATAGCTTATTTTTATTTTAAAAGTAAGGCTACTAATACTATACCTATAACTACTAAGGTCTTATAAGGTTCCTTTATCTCCCCTATACTATTTCTCTTATATATTACCCTCTTTTATACTAAGCTATAGTTAGTTAATTTTATATTAGTTTTAAGGTTTTTAAATAATATAAATATCCTTATCTATAGATATATAGTAAAGGATAACTAAGCCTAACTTAAGTAAGCTTAAAAGGTTTACTAAAAATAGTTTATTAAATTAAGCTTAAAGTTTTACTTATAAAAAAGTAAACTTATTTACTTTACTAAATACTATTAATTAATAATAACCTTAGTTTAACTTAAAAATACTACTATTTAGCTTATTTAGTCTGCTTACTTTCTTAGGGTATAAGTATATAAAAAGCTTTAATAAAAAACTTATTAATCTAAAGTTATAAGGAAACTAGCTTAGTAATAACTTACCTTTACTATAGTCTTAGTATTAATATAAAGGTGCCTTATATAAAATATAAGAATCCTTTATATATAGATTATTTAAAGCTTAGTTATATATAATATAGGAACGCACTATACCTTAATAAGCTATAAAAGGGTTATTAAGGGTATAGCTAAAGAGTTTAAAAAAGAGTAACTTTATTATCTTTAAGTTATTATAAATGCCTATAAGGCTATACTTTAAGCTTTAATAGAAACTAAAGCAGTTATACTACTTATTAATCTCTATTTTAACTTTTAAGTATAATACTTTTATAAGTAAATTAAAGTAAATAATATAGTAAAGAAAATCTAAAGTGCTTATATAATAATTATAATTTAGCTTTAATAAAAATATTATTAACACACTTATTAAGGCCTTAAACTAACCCCTTTTATACTCCTTTAACACTACCTCTCTTTATACTTTAATAAACTTAACTCTATTAAGAAGCTAAAATAAAAATAAGTAGATAAATAGTATTAAAAGAGAGCTATAATATATATATTAGCTTTACTATACCTTTATAGTAGCTAAATAAGACCTTAACTTTAGAACTATATAAAAGCTTATATATTTATATAAGCCCCTTAATAAGTATAAGTTATTTATTTTTATATAAATATATATAGAAAAGATTAAGCTTAAATCCTTCCTTTATAACTAATATATCCCTAATATAAACTTACTTATTTACTACTATTAGCTTAATTTTAAAGACTACTACTATATTATCTTAAAATATTTAAAATATAACTATTTATAACTATTTAAGCCTAAGGCGCTACCTCTTTAGAATTATAAAGATATTTAAGTTACTTTTAATACACCTTAGTCTATAAGCTTCCTTAGTAAGTAAATACTAAAAACTAATTATATCCCTTATTTTATATTAGCTATTTACCTTAAAGAGAAATAAGAGTATAAGGCAAATAAAGTAGTAAAAACTAAATAAAACTAATATAAAACTAAGCTAACCTTTAGCTAAAATATGCCTTAACTAAGCTAAAGCAGCTTTATTACTATACTATTACTAAATGCCTTATAAATATAAGGGGCTAGCACCTTAAGCCTATAGTAAGGTATATAAAGGGACTTAGCTATAACTATAGATTATAATTACTATTATTATTTATAACCACTATTATTTATTATGCTATTACTTATAAGGGAAAGAAGAAATAAAAACAAAGAGAGTATCTAGGACAGACCTACGTTAGCCCCTAGCCAATCCCACCCCCCTTAGGTCTTTTATAGTCGTTTAAAGGGGCGGGCCTCACCGCCTGCCCCTATATGTAAGGACCGACGCCTCTGGGCACATTCCCTAAGGGGTCTCACAAGGGTTAGCCCGGCTAAGGTCACGTGAGGTAACTAAGCCCGCCTTGCACAAAAGCACATACATCCTAGGCTAGGGTTATTTTGCTTCCTTTTTGCTCCTTAGTTTATAATTATTATTAATAAAGCACTCTTTATAGCCCCTTATGCCTGCCTTTATAAGCTAGCTATAATATAATTATAGACTTAAAAATAACCTTACTAAGGAGCGTTCTTTAAATACCTTATTAATACTACTTCTTTTATTAAGCTTATTTAACACTCACTTTATTAGCTATATATAACATTAAATTAAGCTATAGACCTAAATAATTAGATTAAATACCTTATATAAAAGACTAGGGACTATTAATAAGATTATCTCCCTAATTAGCTAGTAGAGAGCTAATTAAAGAGCTTAAAAAAGAGGCTGTTACTAATAGTGTAATAATTATTATAAAAGATAAAGATAATACCCTATTTAATACTTTTTTAGACTATAAATAAATAAGAAGTTTACTATCCCTATTATTAAATAAATTAAGAGATTCTTTAGTATATAAATCTCTACTTAGAATTATTTTACTATTACTTATATTAATTATAGTAAATATTAATAAGACTATCCTTGCTTAGGCTACTAATTTATTAGTATAAATAAATGCACTTAAATCTAAAGACTAAGATAATAAGAATTAATATGCTTTATATAAAGCTTTTAAACCCTTTAAAAGAGATACTATGCCTAAGACTAGTGCCTTTAGAGGTATCTATTTTAGACCCTTAGGCTTAGCTACTAATAAGAAATTATAACTTTATAAAGAAAACTAAAAAGCTAAAAATCCTAACTACTATAAAAAAGTTAGAGAATTCTATACTTAACCTACTAACTTTAATAAAGAGAAAGGAAAATTTAAAAGATAAATAATTTCTATAATTAATTATCTTTATATTAATTAGCGTTGCTATGTTAATAAACGCTACTAAATAGCTACTATTTTTAACTAATTAATAGGTCCTACTTAAGACCTAATAAGGTACTAATATATCTTAAATAACAACCCTTTTTATAGTATATAAGAGATACTAGCACAGCTAAAGGCAATTTTTAGAGACTTATACTCCTCTACTATAGCTAGCTATGCCCTTAGCTAGCTGCTTTTTAATATCTAAAAGGACAATATTAATGTATTTATTACTAAAGTTAATATCCTCTCTAACTAAGCTAATATTAAAGATAGTGTATAAAAGACTACTCTTTATAATTACTTACTACTTAGCTTTAACCTTATAGGCTAATTAAGAATATTAGCTAAAAGCAAATTAACCTTATATAAATATTTTACTTATAAAGTAACTGCTACTATTATTAGCTAAAATAAGAGCTATGCCTATTAATAAAAAACTAACCTATCTTATTTAAAGCAGAAATTAGTATTACCTTTATAAGAATGTTCTAACTATTAAGAACGTCCTAAGCCTAAACCCTTAGCTTCCTTTAATATCTAAAAGATTATTAATATATTATAAGAGGAAGCTTATAATAAAGGCGTTTATTATAGATATAGATTAACTAGTTACTATTAGGTAGAGTGTTTAAATAAAAAGGCTGTAATTTATACCTTTTTTACTTATTTTAATAAAGACTTAAAACTTTCTTTAAATAAAGAGAAAGAGAGTAGTAACCTCTTTAAAGTTATAAAAAAAGAGGAAAGCTTAAAAAACAATTTAAACTACTAAAAGTCTCCCTAGTAGTTTATAGTATACTATAGGTAGCTAGGTGTAAATAGAAGTTATTATTAAATTAATTTATTATGCTTATTTAAGTAAAGAATAATAAACTTAGACTTTATACTAATGCTTTCTATAATACTAAAGCTAGAATCTACCTCTTTATAACGCTTAAATTTGTAAGAAGAGTTATTAGGACTCTTAAGGGTAAAATTATAAAGCTTTTAAAATCTCTATAACTAGCTAACTTTAGAAATATTCCTTAAGGTTTTATTACCTAATATATATAAGCTTCCTTTACTTTAAATAATTACTAGTTTTAATATTAGAAGTTCCTAATTATAAGATCTAACTACAATATCTTTATTAGTTAAGACTTTTAGGTTAAATATTATATTAGACTCTTTCCTACTATAAAAACTTTAATTTAGCTTAATAATATTCTACTACTTACTTATTGCTTTAAACCTATTATTATTAATAACTAAGCTTAGAAAACCTTAGATATTAAGGCCTAAGCTAATGTTATCTATTATAACTGTTTAATAGACTAAGATAAGAAAGCATAAAAATAAAAGTAAATTCTTTAATATAACTAAAGAGAACCTATTACTATTTAGGCTATATAACTTATAGAAGAAGAGACTGTTTTTCTAACTACTAAACCTAAAAAGTTAGAGAAGAAAGAGATAGAACCTTTAGTAGATTTAAATAAGCTAATAAATAAAATTTTCTTAGATTTATACTAGACTTAGTAGTTTTATATACCCTTACCTTCACAGCCTATTCCCTTTATTAAGTAACTTAATAATATAATCTTTATAGTAGAATTCTTAGCTAAATAGGCCTACTTATTTAAAACTATTTATAGTAGAAAAATAATAATCTCATTCCCTAAAGGTAAAAAGCTAAAATATATAGACTTAGTTTAAAAGTCCCTACTATTATAGCTAGCTTACTTAAAGGGATTCTTCTTTAAAGAGTTGTTAATCTACCTTCCCCTATTTTAACTAAGGTTTAATATAGTCCTTAAACTTAAATAACTAATAACTAAATAACCTATATAATATAATACTCCTTATACCTATATATAACTTAAGAAAGAAATAATAAAGGAGTTAGTCTAAATTAGCTTTATTAAATAAAGCCTTAATATACTACTTTACGCTACTTTTATATTATTTATAGTAAAGAAGGGATTAAAAAAAAGATATTTCTACTGTAACTTTTGCTTTATTAATAGCTTTATTAAGAAATAACTCACTTTAGCTCCTAATATCCTAGGTACTATTGTATAAGTTAAAAGAGCAAAGCAGCTCTTAAAGGTAAATATTATAAGAGCTTTTAATTAAATACTAATAGCACTTTAATTAAAATATCTTATAGTATTTAAAATACGCTTTAGAACCTATTAGTAGAAAGTCCTTCCCTTTAGTCTTAGTATTAGTCCCACTTAGTTTTAAGCCTTAATTAATACTTAGCTTAATAAATTACTAGACTTTATTATTAGTATATATACTAATAATATATTAATCTTTATAATAAAGGAGGATAAAGATTTACACTTTAATATAGTAAAGGAGGTAATCTCTTATCTACACTAAGCTAAACTCTAAAGTAATATTAAGAAATTATACTTTAATATATAGAAAGTTAACTATTTTAGTATATAATTAAAGGTTAGCTATAGGGTGAGTATTTACTTAGAAAAGATCTAGGCTATTACTAATTAAAAGTAAGAAGATATAAACTTATAATAGGCTGTTTATTCTTTCCTAGGCCTTTACAATTATATCTATGTTTTTTGCTATTATATTAGTAGGACTGCTAAACTATTAAACTAACTATTAAAGAAGGATATTCCTTTTATTAAAGGTTTTAAATAACTTATAGCTTTTAATAAGCTTAAGGAATTAGCTATATAAGCTCTAGTCCTAGCCTTCTATAAGCCTAAACAACTATTAAAGGTAGAGTGTAATACCTTAGCTAAAGCTATAGGTAGTATGCTTTAGTAAGAGCAAGAAGATTACACTTAAAAACCCTTAGGCTTTTCCTTAAAATTATTAACTATAATAAAATAAGTATATTTAATTTAAGATTAAGAATTGCTTGCTATAATTTACACTTTACATAATTATAAATAAGCCTTATAGGGTGCTAAATTTATTATTATTACTAATTATTAAGCTCTAACCTTCTTCTTATCTAAACGCCTACTCTTTACTTAATAAATCTATTAGTCTTAGTACCTTATTAATTTTAATATTATATAGTAGTTGTTAGTCCGGCTGGTATTATATATAATAAAAAGGGGTGATAGAAAAGGGTCTAATTTAGCTTGTTCTATAAAGGTTCTAAGCTAGCTTAAAAGGTTAGAAAAGGCGGGAAAAGTAGTGGTGTTATTAGCCTACTTTTCCCCCTAAGTGCAGCCCTATATTTGTAGGGATACACCTAATAGGAGCGCTGCTTTCGCTCCTATTAATCCGCTTAGGCTATACTAAGGTTCTCTTATAAAGGGCAATTCTAACACTTATAAATTCTTTCTTTTTTAAAGAAGAGAAATTACCTAAAGAGTAGCCTAAAAAATAAATAAAATTTAAAGTATTTACTTTTATAAAAAGGCCTCTAATTAGTTAGCTTTATACTAAACTAATCTTAAGCTGCTTTAACTATAAAAAACACTATATATATATATATAACCCCCTTAATCCTACTTATTAAGCTGCTTCCCTCTTAACCTATTCTTCTACTTATATTCTAGCCTTATTTATATTAATAAAGCCTTTAAGAGCCTTATTTAGTATTGTCTTTATTATTAAGTCTGTAATATTATCTTCCCTATTAATCTAATAAATCTCTATAATCTCTTGCTGCTTATATAACTACTAAAGGGCTATAATATTAATTATAAGCCTCTTTTCCTTTATTATTCTTAACTTTATAAGGCATTTATATAGTAAAAAAGAATCTATATAAATAATCGTTAGTATTTATAAAATTTATAACTTTTTAGCAATTATGTTTAATATAGTGCCTACTATATAAGTAATATTAGCGCCTTATACTATTTTATATAGCTTTAATATAAGAGCACTTTTTATAACTCTCTTACTTTTTATTAAGCTATATATAATAATATTACTATAGAGCTTAAATTTAGTATTAGTACTGTTCTTTTTCTTATTACTAAAGATTATTATAAAGCTAATTTATAAGCTTAAGTCTTTATTATTTACAAAAGAACTATTAATAAAGATATATAAAGCTACTAATTTAAGCTTAAGTAGAATATATTAAATTCCTTATTTAGAATTATTAATCTACTACTAAATTCTCTTATTAAGCTTATTTATATTAGTTTAGTTAGGGTTTTAGACTTATACTATAACTAAGAGATTAAAAGTAGCTTTAGGTTAATAAATTATTAAGATATATACTTTATAAGCTTATTGCCTTATATATTCTGCCTTTATGCTTAGCTTATTAGTCTTAACTATTATAAGCTTACTACTTTAGCCTTTTTGCCTAACTTTTATACTTTTATCTTTATACTATAAGAGAATATAGCTATTAAAGATAAAGGGTTCTTTAAACGTTAGCCTTTACTTTAGTTTTATAGTAAACTTAGCGTTTTTTAACTTAGCTTTTTCTTTCTTAAAAAATATAGTATTACTAAGGCTAAGGGTGTTATTAGTTTGCATTCTAATAATACTAAAGTCTAGGTTCTTATTTAAAGTAATTAATAAATATAAGTTATAGCTTAAGGTTATTATTATAAGCTTTTCTTAATAATACTTTATATAGGTTACCTACTAATAGGTGCCTACCTTAGCTATTCTATAGAGTAGCTTAATTACTTCTATAATTATATTAGTAGGATATAAATAAGTAATTTATTAAGGCAACCTTATAATAATTAGCCTATTAAGTGTAATTTAAGACTATATATAGGCTTATATAATATCTTAAATCTATAAGAAAATGTCCTCTTTTACTAATAATAGTACTAATGCTATAATAAGTTATTAGCTAGCTTATTAAATTATTAGCAATTGCATAAGAATTATATCTTTTCCTTTATTACTATACCCTTAGATTACTAGCCTTAATTTTTTATAAGGCTTATTAGTACCTTTGCCTTTTACCTTTTAAACTATATAAGAGTTAAAAAGGCAGTAATTTCTATGTTTTTTTAGGTTAAAAGTAATAAATCTAAAGACTTTATAGGATAATAAGGCATTAACCTCTTTCTTATTAAACTTAGCAAAGGGCTTGCCTTTATTAGTTATTTTACCTTTCTTTTTAAGGTTTACTATAAGCTAAAAATTATCCTTTTCCTTAGTAGTTAAAAAAGCAAAATCCTTAGTATTATCCCTATAGCTATTATTAATATATATAGTAGCTACTATTTTCTTAGTCTTATTTCTTAGTGCCTTTCCTTTTTTCTCCTTTTATATACCTCTCTTTTTTAAGTTTTACTATAGTAGTGTTTTAAAGTTAGTAAGAGAGGGGTATGTAATATACTTAATACCTTTTTATCTTACTAACTATACTTATAGTAAACTAATATAGGGGATATTATCCTAATATCCCTTACCTTCTTAGTTTATAACTTACTAACCTATAGTATTATTTATTATAGGCCCTTTATACCTCTCTTAGAAAATAATATAATTATACTAAAAATAGTAGTCCTTTATAGTATTAATTGCTATAGGTGCTTAAAGGGCACCTTAAGGCTGCCCCTTACTTATAATAATTATTACTATAGAGACTTTATAATAATGCTATTCCTTTATAATAGTAATTACTATAGGTATATAAGGGGCACCTTTAAGCTGCCCCTTACTTATAGTAATTATTATTATAGGGACCTTAGTAATAGATATATTTATTATCTCCTTAATATTATCTCTTAAGATTTTTAATATAGTAATTATTACTATAGGGACCTTTCTTAGTTATCCCCTTTCTCTCTTTATAAGTAATGCTACTATAGCTCCCTTAGCTTATATTAAGAGTGACTTTATCCTTTTATAAAGTTCCTTCTCTTCTTTATTTACCTCCTTTTTTTTCTTATTTACCTCCTTTTCTTCCTTATTCTTTTTCTCCCTTAATATATTAATAACTCTATTATTATTAGTTAATTCTATTATATAAGGCTTTATAACTATACTTTAAAAGTCTATAGAGCTATTAGGCATTGCTATAGTATAAGTCTTATTATTTATAGCTAGCAATTTATAGGGACTATACTAACTACCTTTCTTATACTATACCTTTATATTAAATTATAATAATAGCTTATAGGTTAAGAAAGTATCTAGCCTATTCCTTATATATAATGCGTTATAAAGTTGCTGCTTTATAAGGCATTTATAGGCTTTATTAGTAGCTTTATAGAGAATTATAGCCCTTTAGGTTATTAAAAGGCTTAGGGCTAATTTTATTATTATTTATAGATATATTCTAAATACTAATAGGGTTAGTATAAGACTATTAGGTTTAGTAGAGTTATTAATAGCTTTAATAGCTATTTATAACCTTTAGCTTAGTATAAGAAGGTTACTAAACTTAGCCTTAATAATATTATATACCCTCCTTAATAGAGTATAATAGCGTTTAACCTTCCCTATACTATTATAGGCTTTAATAGGGACTTTGCTTATATTAATAGCTATTAACTATACTAAGTAGTAGAATTCTATAGAAGCAAATGCTTTTTTAGTATTATAGATTATCTAGTTTAAAGGCCCTAAATATATATTAATTTAATATTCTTTTAGGGTATTTTAAACATTATATGCCTTTTACTTCTTTAAATTAAGGAAACGTATAGCTTAAAATAAGGTTACAGCGTTAATAATATATAGGATAGGTTTATTATTAATTTAGAGAATATTAACAATAACTTTATAGTTAAATTTATAGTCCTCTTTTAATATAAACTTAAATCTGCTAAGGGATTTGCTATAAAGTTAATATTAGTGGCATTTATAGGTTAGTTTTTTAATAATTCCTATAGTTATATCTTTGCTAGCTTATTATAGTAGTTAGCTTAGTTATATAATAAAAGGGTAACTAAAGCGGTAGTAAAGTTAATAAATTTCTTATTCTAAAAGGTAAAAAACCTTAGCTTTATTAGCTTATAAAGTCTACTAAGGATATCCCTATTTGCGGATAATTAGGACTTTTATTAATCCTTAAATTAATACATTTTTAATATTATTAAGCTTTACTTTTATCCTATTTATATCTATAATATAATATAGAAACAGTGTTAGTAAGCTAAAAATATAAAAATTAATAGTACTA
This sequence comes from Claviceps sorghi, assembly GCA_018360135.1. Classification (NCBI taxonomy): domain Eukaryota; kingdom Fungi; phylum Ascomycota; class Sordariomycetes; order Hypocreales; family Clavicipitaceae; genus Claviceps; species Claviceps sorghi. The sequence goes on along the minus strand of SRPV01000358.1, from coordinate 905 downwards.
AAGACTATTAGCACTTAAAGGATGCCTAAGGATTTTGCTAATCCTATACTAAAATTAATAGTGTGTTAATCTATAGCTTTAATTTTTAGGTAAGGCATTAACTTTATTAGTGCCTTTGCTTAGTTAAGTCTAGTAGTTAAAATACTTATAGCACTAATATTAGGTATAATTCCTTAAAACACCTTATTACTATATCTTTCTTTTAATATAAAGCATTAAGGGTTAAAGTTATTAGTGTAGTTATAGAGGTTATCTCTTAATAAGGTATATTTAAAAGCGTTGTTTTTAAGTATCTTTAAGAGTTAAAATCCTTTAGAAGTTAGGGTTTATAGCATATTTATTAGTAGCTTTAAAGCTAGCTTTATATTTATAATAGAGGTTATAGTAAAAAATTATATAAAGGTTAGCTTTAGAGGGTCTTATTACTCTTTTTTTATAATAAAGAAGGCATTAATAGCTTACTAAGCTAAGTAGTCCCCCTTATTATCTTTTTTTAGTTCTTTATTACTATATTCCTTTAAAATGCCTTTAAAAGCTTATAAAAAGGTATTATAACTGCCTTCTATAGGTAGCATTTTATAGTTCTTACTTTTTTACTACTTTTTCTTTACCTTTTACTATTTATGCTTAGGGTAGTTAATTAACTAATAGCCTTATTTACTATAAATAAAGCACTTATAGGAAAAATGTAACTTTCCTTGCTTTTATATAGAAAAATAGGACTTATTTACTTAGCTATAGTAGCAGTCTATAAAGTAAGCCTTATTATAATTGCTTAAATTACCTATTTCTATAATCTATTGCCAGAGCATTAGAATACAAATTTGTATTGTATTTTTTTGCCTTTTAATGTATTTGTATTGTATTTTTTTTGTATTGTATTGTATTTGTATTGTATTTTATTT
>SRPV01000357.1:0-21962 GCA_018360135.1 Claviceps sorghi | reverse complement strand
AAAAAAAAAAAAAAAAAAAAAAAAAAAAAAAAAAAAAAAAAAAAAAAAAAAAAAAAAAAAAAAAAAAAAAAAAAAAAAAAAAAAAAAACCACACGATTAAAAAAAAACTCAAAACTCGCACCTGCGAGTGCCCGTGCGCGGTTCTCATGCATGCATGCGCATGGGGTCGTGACTGGGACGTCGGCGGGACGTGGAACGGGTGGGGACTAAGGAATTCGGGGGATGGCATTGCGGGCTGTTGGAGCGGCGCGCTGGACGTGGGGGGGGGGTGGTTGGGAAGGCGATGTGTTTTGGATGAATGGGTGAATGGGTGAATCGAGGGAGAGGGAGAGGAAAGAAAAAGGAAAAGAAAGGGAACAAGAGAAAGAAAAGGGCCGGAAAGTCAATGGTGACTATGCGATGCGGCGTGGCTGCCGGGCGAGCAGGAGACGTGGTGAAGGCCGGCGGGTCGTGCCGTCCGGGACGGGTGCCGGAGGGGAGCTGATGAGGCTGCGAGAGGGAATGGCGTCGAGACGGAGTGTCACGTGACCGCAGGGCAGGGATAGTTAGACTAGGCCCACAGACCGGCAGATAGTAGAGAATTAAGACCTTTACACCCACTTCCGTGACAGATTAGTAGCAATTGCGCTTTAATAACTAGATAGGAGATTTTTCTTATTACTAGACTTTAAGTTACTAGGCATTACACTAAATAGCAACCCTATTATTAGATAATTTTTATTACTAAGTATAAAGCTATATCCCCTTTATTATTATTGTTTCTTTTATTCTATCCTATTTTTATTATTTTTTTTATTCTAACTTTATTATAATAACCTTTAGAAGAATTATTTAAAACACTTATTTTTTTATAGAGCCTACACTACCTTAAACACTAATTAATATAGCTTAATAATTATAACAACTAATTAATATAAGACATTTAGTCTTAAGGTTACTTTAGCTAATATAGCTAATAGTAGTTAAATACTTTATAAGATAATTCTAATTATTTAATAAAATAAGCCTTAAAAAGTTCTAATACCCTATTAAATAGCTATTAAAGCAAACTTTTAATTTAATTTTTTATAAATAGTAAAAAACTTATAAAAATTATCTCCTTATAAATCTATAAATTATAGCTAATTTAAATAATCTCCTTTTACCTATTTTATTAGCTTTATAAATACCTCCCTTAGTTCTATCTTTACCTATAGTAATATAGCTTCTTACTTTAATATAGGTTCCTATTATATTAGGTTAAATAGCAGCTTCCTTATTAAGTTAAACAGCCCTTATACCTTCCTTTTTAAATTAAATAGCCCTTATACCTTCTTTATAATTAAATTTAATAAAACTACTAAAAGTATATTAAAAACCTACACTACTACTAAGAAGAAAACACACACTATAATATAGTTTATATAAATTATTTATTTTTATATAAAGGGTAGGCATTTTTATCTTAGCTTAAAGCCTTATTTAAACCCTATTTATTTAAACCCTTATTTTATTTATTTTTATTTAAAGCTTTATTTAAAGTCTATTAATCTAAGTATTAAAGTATAGTTTCTTATTTTATAGTTCCTTATAAACTTTATAAATAGAAGATATAAATATAATATATAGATTATTAGAACTATATAGGTATTCTTTTATACTAAGACTATCTTAATATAAGGTATTAAAGTAATCTTTTTACTTTAGTTACCTATAACTACTACCTTTTTTAAGTTTATAAATAACTTTATTTTCTAAACCTATTTTAAATTTATTATTTTTATTATTTCTATTATTAAAGTAAAACCTATTTACCTTAGTAAAGTTATTAAAAATAGCTTATAAGGGAAAAGTAAAAATAAAAGAAGTAGAATTTAAATAAGATTAGCCTTAGTAACCTTTATTAAATTAAAATAATATTATATTTACACCTTAAATAATAATAGTATTAATAAATAATTTTTATATTATTACTTAAAGTAACTCTATTTTTATTTAAGCGTTTACTAAGGTAATAGAGATATTAGTAGGTAATAGTCTTTAAATATTAGAATTAATAGTAGCTACTTAAACTATAATAGCTAAAGGAACTGCTTTATATTTAGCTAATATTAGATACTTTAACCTAATATAAAAAGATAAATTAAGCTTAGGTATAATCTCTAATTCTAAGTTAATAACTTATATATATATTTTTACTTTTATAAAATATTTAAAGCACCTTATATAGGTTTATAGTAAGGAATTAATTAAATTAGTTTAGATTACTTATCTTAAAGGTTAAGCCTTAAACTAGTATAGTTATTTAGCTATTATAATAAAAAGATAGCTTTTAGCTATAGTAATAATAGAGACTATTTATAATACTTTTATAAAAAGGTTTTATAAACCTATATTTAAAGTATTAACTTATATTTATATAGCTTATTATACCTTAAAAAAGTATATATAAAGAGATTAAATTAAACCCTTTATTTTTAACCTAATTTAAGATGCTAAGTCTATTAATTAAAATAAGTATAATTAACTATAAACAGTTTATATATTATTAAAGCTAGCTATTTAAGTAGTTATACTACTACTATCTAAGAATATATTAATTAATAGCTTTCTTATAGCTATTAAGGATAGGGAATTAACTATTATTAATTTTATAAAAGAAAGATTCCTATTATAAAGAATAGGATAATTTCTACTACCTTAATATATAGGTATTTAACCCTATAATAGGCCTTTACTAGTGTTTTAACTATTTTACTTTTAAAGTAGTATAAGGAATAATAGTAGATAAAAATAATACTTAATATTTAGTAATAGATAATTTTAGCCTTTTAGCTATTCTAATTATTAGTTTTATTTATTTAAATACTTAAATCTATTAAGCTACTTAAACCTATTAGGTTACTTAAGTTAAATATATATATTATAGCGCTATATATTAGGTTAGAATGTATATTAAAATGCTAGTTAAAATAATATAAAGTAAAAGAATAATTTAGAAACTAACTCTAATTCTAATTTTACTATTACTATAGGTAAAAGTTAAACTTACTTACTTTTTATAAGTAATAACTTTTATAGTAATTATTAGTTTTAAGGTAATTTTTAAGCTTAAGGTAATTATAATTCTTAAGTTAATAAACCTTAGTAAGTATATTACTATTAATAATAATTAGAATATTAGTAGTAGTAAATAGTCTACTATATTAAGTAGTTTAGTAGAAATAATATTAAACCTACCTTTAAGTTATATTACTATAAGATTAATTTAATTAAGTTATAGGACTTTTAACCCTAAGACTAGCTTATATACTTTATTAATAAAGTATAGCTATATAAAGAATATATATAGTATAATTAAGCCTAAGATAAGGGATAGATTAAAACTCCTTTACTAAAAGGGGATAAATAAATTATTTAATTTATTATAGTAGATAATTATAGTGGAAACTATATTTATAGAAGGTATTATTAAACCTTTATATTATAAAATATACTTTTTAAATACCTTTATAAATAGTATTAAGTAGCTTTAAAAAAAGATATAAATAAAAAGGAAAACTATAATAATATTACTAAAAATAGTTATAATAGTAATTATAAGAATAACTATATAGCTACTAGTATTAATATAATTTTAGACTACTACTTTAGTAGTTCTTACCTTAATAGTAATACTTAATATATATTTATAGTAGATATAGTAGAGAATATATTTATTCTTTTAAAGTTAGTAGTAAGTCCCTAACTATAGTATATAAATATTTTAGTTATTAAATCCTTAGTCTAACTATTATAAATAGTAGATATTACTTATAGTTATAAAGCTTAGTTATATTTATAATTTTAGGTATTACCTAATGTTTTTAAGCTATATAATTAATTTAATATCTATACTAATATAGGTTTTTCTTTAATATTAGTAGATAAATATTAAATTATATAGTATTACTTAAATATCTAAATTTAAACTTAGGTATAACTATTAACTATATAAGGCATTAGAGCGGCTAAGTATATATTATTAATATATATCCTATTAAACCTTAACTTCCTAAGCAAAGACCTATAAAAAAGGCTAGTAATAGTATCTATAACTTAAGAAGTTAATTTAGTCTTTTTACTAAGAGCTAATATACTAATTAGTATAAATATCCTAAAAATAGAGAAGGTTAATATTATAAATAGTATTAAATTAGTATACTTTATTATTTATAATAATATTAAAGTCCTTATATTAGCTTAGTTAATAGTCCTAATATTAAACTAAGAAGTTTATATAGTAAAGAATATATATATTCTAGCATATACTATAGCACTAGTTTTAATTTACTATAAACTCCCTTAAGATATAAGAACTTTATTTAAACTAAAAGAGATAAAGTTATTAGGAATATATACTATAATAGTAGATGCAAAGATATAATAAATTATTATTAAAAACCTAACTTTATTTAATGCTTATATTTATAAAAATTAGCTATTAAGTTATATAAAGAAAATTAATCTAAAGGCTTAAGCCTATTTTATAAAGGAAGATAAATAATATAAGGTAGCTAATTTAGCACTAATTACTAAGCTTTAATAGACACCTAAGCTTATAGTTATAGAATATATTAAAGATTAAAAAATAAGGATATATCCTAGTAGCATTAATATATATAAGTTAGAAAATAAAGCAGAGAATATAGCTATTAAAGCTTTAATTAATAAGTATTCCTAACTCTTTAAGAATAAAGGTTTTATTATTATTCCTTTAAAAGAATAAATATATATATAAATAAAATTTAATTAGAAAAATATAATTCTAAAAAAGTATAAAATTTATTTAGTAGAACTAGCTAATTAAAAAGTTATTAAAGAGACTATAGTAAAGCTTATAATAGTATATAAAGCTAATAGAACTATAGGATATATACCTTTTGTATTCCTAGTGTTTATAGTTTAGACTAATAAAAAGCCTAAATAAAAAGGTTAAATAGTTATTAATATTTAAGGTTTAAATACTACCTTAATAAGTAATACTTATTCTATATAAAAGTAAGAGAATATTATTGCTATACTAGCTAATACTATATATATTATAGTTATAGACACTATAAGTTTCTACTACTAGTAGTAAGTACACTTAGATTTATAATAAGCCTTTATAGTAGTTATATATAATAAATAGTATATATTTTAAGTTCCTATTATAAAATATAAAGAATTAAATATATATATATAATAATAAATAGATAATATACTATAAGAAACTAAAGCAGTATTATATATAGATAATATTTTTATCCTATTATAAGGTTTTAAGTAATATATATATAAATGTAAGTAAGTCTTTAATATTCTCTTATAAAATAACCTCTTAATTAGACTAATAAAAATATATATAGCCTATCCTTATATAGTTATATTAGGTAAGATAGTAGATACCTTAGGAATAGCAACTATTAAATAAAAGTTAGCAGTAGTTTAAAACCTTAAATTCCTATATATATTATAAGTACTTAAACACCTCTTAGGATTTATAGGTTTATTATAATATAATATACCTAAATATATAGCATTAGTTAAACTATTATAGAATTAAAAAACAAACCTCTTAAGATTAGCTAAAGCTTATTAAATAAATCTAAAATCTAGACTAATATAAGACTAATAGGCAAAGAATATAGCTATTCTATTATTAATAAAGGCAGAAATTAACTCCTTTAATATACTAAAAGATATATTAATATTATATAAAATGCTTACTATTTATTTACTAAAATAATAGCTTTTTATTAACTTTAATACCTTAAGAAAGGGTATTAAAGTTATAGTTTACTATATTAAAGATAAATAGCTTCTAAAGATTAAAATTAGTAATACTATAGTTAAATACTTAGCGTAAACTTTAATATAGCTTATAGCTTTTCTTTTAAAAACGCTATCTAATATAAAAAAAAGGTATTAGTCTACTAAACTTAAAATATATAAATATATATAGACTCTATAAAAAGCTAAATATTAGATTAAAGCTATATAGAGACTACTAATAATCTATTTTATAGATTACTACTTTATTATTAACTTAGCTTAATAAGTTAATATAGCTAATATATTAAGTAGGTATATAGTTAATAAAAAAATAATTTAAGTAATAGAGTATATAAACTAATTTAAAGTTTAAGTTCTATATAAGGTAGGTATAGATTATAAAGTACTTAATACTTTAAGTTATTTAAATAGAATCTAACCTATATATAATAAAAAGGCTAAGGGCTAGCTAAAAAATATACTAAATAATTAGCTAAAACTATAGGTTATATTACTAAAGGACTTATTAATAGAATTAGTCTTAGAGGTTATATATTTAGAATGTAATTTAATTATAGTAGCTATAACTATACTACTAACTATATTACTAAAATTAAATAGACTAGTAGTAAATTTAATTACTATCTCTCCTAAATTTAAGTAGAAGATTTAATTAAGCTATAATATAGATCTATATTAGAATTATATCTTACTTATATTAAAAGATAATAAGAAATTAAACTTATTAAATAAAGTAACGCTACCTTTTAAATAAAAAGATAGCCTACTTTAGAAGGTTACCTTAAATATATTAGCAAGATTATATATACTAAAACTAATAGTAAAGGACCTCTTTTAAGCCTTATATAATAAGAATTATTTAGGCTACTTAAAATTAAGCAAATAAGTTTAATAGTTTTGCGTTTACTAAGGTCTATAATATTTAAAAAACTACCTTACTATATATTTATTATATTAAGTATATTAGACATAAAGACATAAATATTATAGTAACCTATAGCCCTTGCTCCTATTACTAATACTATATTATATAATATTAATTAATTTTATATTGTCTTTACCTATATTTATTTATAGTAATAATAGTATATTAGTAATAGTTAATAAATTTAGTAAGTAGCTTATAATAGCACTATATAAGACTTAAATTTTAATAAAGGAGTATATAAAACTCCTATATAGTAAGCTATTTTTTAATAATTAAGGCATTCTAAAAATTATCCTTAGTAATAAGGATTTAAAATTCTTAGTAGTAATCTAAGTAAGCTTTTAGAAAATAATTAGTATTAAGTTACTATATTTAATAGTGTATTATCCTTAAACAGATAGTTAAACAGAGAGAATAATCTAATAAATTAAGTTAGTAGTCTAAATATATATTATATAGCTAAAAGACCTATATTAATAGGAGGTAATAATTCTAAAGCTTTAATTTAAATTTAATAATATAAAGAACACCTTAATAGGTATTAGTTTAAACAAATTAATAATAGGATTTATATTAGGATTAGTTTTAACCTAATTAATAAAGGAGGTACTACTAATGCTAGATTTACTAAAAGAGAGACTATAAGTATATAATATAATAGTAATAGCAGTAACTTAAATAAAATACTATTATAACTAAAAATATTAGCTTTAGTTTTTTTAAAAGGATAATTAAGTACTTATATAATTAAAATAGTAAGGATATGCTATTTTATTAAATATTAGCTAAAAGTATAGACTAAAATATATAAAACTATTTAAAATACTAGATAGAGTTAGTTAAGTAGTATATAAATTAAATATTCTTAATATATAGCAAATTTATTTAGTAATATTAGTAGACTACTTAGAACCTTTTTATAAGAATATATATAATTATAAGTAAATAGTAATAGCTCTAATTAAACTTACAGATTATTAAATTGCAAAAATCTTAAATAAGCGCTACTCTATAACTTTTAGAATTAAGTATTATATTACTTTTAAAGACCTTAACGGAAAATATAACTAATAGGTTAGTATAAAAATATTAGCAAAGTTACTAATAGTTAGATAGTTATTATAAGTATAGATAGCTATTAAAGCAACTAGCATAGCTAGTATATAAAACATGCTTTACTTTTTCCTTTATTACTTTACTTTTTCTTTTATTACTTTACTTTTCTTTATAACTCTTTCCTTTATAACTTTCCCTTTTTTTTTAACCTTCTTCCTTTATATTCTCTATTACTTCTTTTTATAATACTATAAATACTATATAAGATATTTATAGCTAAGGAGTATCCTTACTATTTAGTCTATAATAAGGATTTAGAGAATAATAGATTAAAGAGGTTTAAAATTTTTAACTATTATATTAAATATATATAACTAAAGATACTAAACTATATTTACTAATAAATAAATCTCTATATAGCAGGACTTTAATTTAGACTATTAATAAAAACCTTATTTAGTTATAAAATAATTAAAACCTTAAATAAGTTAGATAAAAAAGAATAGTAAACTAAGGAAGACTACGCTTATATATAAGCTCTTATAGTACTATTTTATATTATATAAGGCTAAGCTATAGCAAAGAAAACTTTAGCTATAAAAACTATTTATTAAGCTAATCTATAGATAGTAGAAGTAGAATAGCCCTAAGAACTATTTATAGTAGCACTACTTAAATTAAATAGAACTAAACTTTAACTAATTAAAACAGCTAGTAATAATAATACTAAAAATTAAAAATATAAATATATAAATATAGAATTAGATATAGTTAAACTTATTTAGTGTTTTAAGTAAGTAAAAAATAAAAAAATTATACTCTTAAAATAATAAGTAAAGGAATTTTAAAAGGAAGTTAATTAAACTAAATCCCTTTTTATAAAAGAAACTAAACTTTATAAGCTAGTAAAATAGAACCTTATAGTATTTAACTATTAAGTTACTTAACTGCTTAAACTATTTAAATATTATAATAGCTATATTAAGGGACTTATTATAATAAGTAGTAAGGTAGAGAATAAACTATAGAACTTAATAGTAAAAGTCTAATAGCTTTATAAGATTTTTAGTAGTAGTATTAAATATTAGCTGCTTAAATAAGTTATATTTTATATTTTATATATTTTGCTTATTTACTTTATTTACTTTAGCTTTTAAGTTTATTTACTCTAGCTTTAAGTTAGATTTAATTATTAAAAGTAATTCTAAGAAGTTAGCGGCACCTGTCATGTAACCGTAGGGTAGGGATAGTTAGACTAGGCCCACAGACCGGCAGATAGTAGAGAATCAAGACCTTTACACCCACTTCCGTGACACGGAGCGTCGAGACGGAGCGTCTTGGACAGACGCGGGTCTGCAGGGAATGTTGAATTTGATGCGATGACGTTGGTTGGACGGCTGACCACTCTCCCATCCAGGATGCATCATTGATGCTTGGCACGGGCGCGAGCAGTGGGCGCGTGCATGGGCATGTGGGGCCCCGTGACTGGACAGTTGTTGATGCCAGGCGCGTTGAAGGGGCATGGCTGGCTGGACTGGACTGGACTGGACTGGACTGGACGCTGGACCCCGCTGCCCTCGCGGGCGCCAACGGGAAGCTCCCACCAAACTGCCCTCAGTCCAGTCTGGTGCCAGCCGCCCCGCCCCGCCCAGCCCCGCCCCGCCGTGCCCGCCGTGCCCGCCGCCAGCCATCGTTGATGCAGCCTCCCTGATGACGCCGCGGCCAGCCCCAGCCATGTTGGATTGATCTCTGCAACGCCTCCAGCTAGCGCTGAAACCAGCCAGCCCAGCCGCCGTGAAGTCCCATTGATGCCGACGTGGAGAGAGCATGAGGCGACATGCAACAACGTGTGCCGGTGTGCAGGCGCAGGCGCAGGCGCAGGCACGCTTCCAGCCAACAATGCATCAATCCATCATTCATCGCATCATCGCGCCCTGCCATGCACGCGCTGCCAGATGCCAGGGCCTCCTCCGTGCTCTCGTGCCACTGGCACATGTTTCTGTTCTTCCACACGTCTTCCATGTCCACATGCATGGTGCGTCCTGACTCACTCCAGCCATCACCGCTCCTCCGCGCGTCGTTTGTTGCGGTCTGGTGGGTGCGGTGCGTGCGGTGCGTGCAACGAGTCCGAGTCCGAGTCTGGTGTCTGGTTCCTTCCTTGCCTCGTCCTCACGAAGCACGGTTTTCTCTTCTTTTTTCCTTCTCTTCTCCCCTCCCCCCCCACCCCCTTGGACCTCTTCTCCTCTCGGTTCGTGTGCGAAGCCGTGTTCCCGCTCACTCCTCGCCATACCGTCATCCAGCAACCCCGGAATACCATCGACTTCATGAGCTCTCCTCCGCCGCGCGTCGGATAGCAGCACATATGTACTTTTGACCTTGCTGTTGTTGACCGACGCCTCGCCTGACGTCTTGCACGGAACAGGTCCGCCCCGCCTGCTCCCGTCTTTCTTTCCGAGTCTTCTCCGTCCTCTCGACACCACGACTCATTGTTCCATCGTCCTCCTGCTTCGGAGCTGGCGTTCGTCACGTCGCCATCCAAAGTCGGCTTTCTCACCATCGCGCTGGCGCTAACGTTCCGCCAAGGACTAGACGCGCTAGAACCTCCAGCCACATCCTTCGCACCTAGTCACCAGTCACCATAGCGACGATACTTGGTGACTACAGCCTGGTCGCTGGTCAAGTGGTATAATCCTGCCTCGTCAACGCCAACCAGCTCCCGTCTCCGAGACACTCTGCAAAGGGCCAAGCGTCACCTCATAGCCTCTTCGCGTCGTCTACCTTTTTTTCTTTTTTTTTTTTCTTTTTTTTTTTTGCCCATGTCTAAACACCCTTCTTCGTGACGTGCTTGTTTGTGTAGCAGGGATTTCAATACGCCTCAAACCTTCACATCAAGGTGCCCTTCTCGTTTCCACCGTCCATATACCAACCCTCCGATTTCGACGCGTCCAGTCGCGCGACACTGCACCGTCCACCTGCGCATGTTCACCTGCAAATCTCGGCACGGATCCGAATCGCAGCTTCCATGATTCTGACGTTGATCTGTTCAACACAAAGCTTCGACCTGCACAATGGCTGCGGCCGCGGTTTCCACTTTGACAGAAAACTGGCCGGCACGCGCACGAGGCCTGTTTCCAGTCCAACCCTCGCCGAATACTTGGGATGAGAGGTCGCTGCGGATCCAATTGAGTCGCATTTCATTCGCATGGACTTGCAGAAAATGCACTTTGCAAGTAAGAACTGGTTTGGCTTCCCCTTTTTGGTTCTTTTTCTTCTTCTTTTCTTTTCCTTTCCTTTCCTTTCCTTTCCTTCCGTCCTTTCTTTCTTTCCTTTTTTTTAGAAAAATAAAAAAAATAAAAAAAATTCTGACCCATCTGCCACTGTTCAGGCAGACAAAACTTTACCGCGCTCACAGTCAGTCTTTGGACATCGTCTTGTGGTTCCCGAATATTGGTCCAGGAAATCCGATAGACTGCCTAGCCATGATGCGCCTCTGCAGTCGTCTGATGACGTCCAAGAACCAAACGAACCATGTGGCTTCGCTTCACGACGGCTACCGTCTTCCGCGTCCCAGCCCGTTTTAGACAGCTTACCAGAAAACAGAAAAGGACGAACGAGGTCGAAAGATGACCTGTTATCCGATCCCTCCTCTGAATTAGAAGTTGACTGGCATTCCCAAGACGGCATCTTCGTTGCCAAGGGTAATGGCAGGGGTAAAAAAAAGAACAGGGGTGGTGGTGGCGGCGGCGGCGGCGCAGCCAGGACTCCTCAAGGTAACATCGGCGGAGACAAGAAGGACGGCGAACAGGACAGCAACAAAGGTGGCGGCGGAGACAAGAACGATGGCGAACAGGACAGTAACAAAGCTGACGGCGGAGACAAGAACGACGGCGAAAAGGACAGTAACAAAGGTGACGGCGGAGACAAGAACGATGGCGAACAGGACAACAGCAAGGGGGAAGGTGGAGAACAGGGGGCCGGGGGCGATTCGGGTACCGGCGGCGATGGTAGCAGTGCAGGTGTTGGTGATGGGGATGGAGCCGGCGACAGGGACAAAGATAAGGACGAGAATGAAGGAGGTGACGCAAAGAAGGGCAAGAAGGGTGCCGATCCGGAGCCTGAAGCCGCCCCAGCACCTCCAACAATTGACTCCGGTGAAGATGCTTTTCAAGAAATCAAACTTGGAGACGATGTCGGAGACAAGTTGGACATCAACTTTGACCCTACCGACACCAAACCCAACTTTACTGCATGGGACACAACATGGAATACAGGGGGCAGTAACTTCGCCTGGGATGAGGCCGGAGGTGAAGCCGGGGCGGGCAGCGATGCGAAGAAGGACGAGATCGAGTCAAATCCCTGGAACATAAAAGGGTCAAGAACCAAAAAAAAGATCAACACCAACTTTTCATTTGGCGGACTGGATGAGAGCGACGATAAGGCAGCTGAGCCGGTCTCGAATGAAGCCAAAGACGATGCTTGGGGGTTTTCCTCGGGATCCAAGGAGAGGAAGAAAACGAACGCCACAGAGAAAGACCCCATCAATACCGATAACTGGATCTGGGGCCAGACTTCCAAGAAGAAAGGTAAAAAGGGTACTGCGGAGCCGGAGCCGGAGCCGGTGCCGGTGCCCGGACCGCCGGCTCCCATAGATGACGACTGGATGACTTCTGTCAATGAAAAGGACAAGGAGAAGAATTCCGAGCCCACTAAGAAGGATGATGCCGGTGACATCTGGGACGTGGCAAAGTGGGTCACAGGTAAAAAACGCCAGAAAGAGAAGAAGGGCAAGAACATCGAACCCGAGCCCGAGCCCGAACCCAAGCCCGAGCCCGAGCCCAAGCCGGCGCCAGAACCAGATCCCGAGCCCGAACCCGAGCCCGAGCCCGAGCCGGCGCCAGAACCAGATCCCGAACCGACGCCAGAGTCTGAATTCCAACCCGAGCGGGTGCCAAATGAAGACGACACTACCAAATTAAGTAAAAAGGATAGAAAAAGGAGGAAAAAGGCGAATGAGCAGGGATCTCTTCCTCCTCCTGCACCTTCTCCTCCACTTGACACCGAGCACAAACCCGTCCCCGAACCCGAACCCGAGCCTGCGGCGGAATCTGCAGCCGATACGCCACAGGAAGAGCCGGCCATCGATAAGAAAGAAGAGACTGTCGACATCTGGGGAACCCCTGTCACCTCAAAGAAAGAGCAAAAAAAGAAGAAGGGAAGGGAGCCGGAGCCGGAGCCTGAACAAGTCCATGAACCCGCACCCGATCCTCCTGCCGAAGCCGAGTCGGAGAAGAAATTAGACGACGACTGGAGCTCCCCTCTGTCCAAAAAGGACAAGAAGAAGGCCAAGGAGAAGGCTGCGGCCAAAGAAGTGAAAGACGTTGCACTTCCTGAGCTTGACACGAACAAGGACAAAAATAAAAAGGAGGGAACAGATGACTTGATTGACTTGGGCAACCAGGGAAACGATGCTACGGCTGATGAGCCTCCGAATGCATCTGCAGATAGTCCAGGAAATGACGATGGCTTCGCCTCTTGGGGAACCGGTAAGAAAGATGAGAAGAAGGACAAGACAAAAGACGCTTCACTCAAGGCCAAAGAAGACGCAGCCGGTGAGACAGTCCAACCTGATGCAGTAGAGGAGTCCAAAGGCAGCGAGGTCGATGATGACGCTCGGGTGTCACCAAGCAAATCGAGATCAGAACTGCTCATGGAAGCCTTGCCTGATCCACCTCCTCCCGCGCCCACTCCCCCCTCGATGGACTGTGCTGAATCTCGCGATAAAACAGGACAAGCTGAGCCCAATCCATGGGATGAGATTACGACGTCTAAATCCAAGTCCAAGTCTAAAGATAAAGAAGCCGAGAAGGAAAGGGAAAAGTCGAAGAAAGACAAGGAACCAAAGTTGAGTGAAAAGGACCTCAAAAGGCTCGAGAAAGAGAGAAAGAAGGCGGAAAAGGCAGAAAAGGCCGAAAAGGCCGAGCAGGCCGAGCAGGCCGAAAAGGAACGACTCGAACAGGAGGCCAAGGAAGCAGCTGAGCGAGAGGCTGATGGGCAAGCCGCGCGAGAAGCGGAAGAGAAGGCTCGTTTGGAGAAAGAAGAGAAGGCGCGCTTGGAGGAGGAAGAAAAGTCGCGCGCTGCGAAAGAAGAAGCTGCCTTTGCAAGGGATGAAGAGGAGCTTGCTGCGCTGGAGGCGAAGAAGAATAATAACAAAAAGGGGAAGCTCGCCAGAAAGGAGGCAATTCGATATGATCTTTTGAAGGCAAAAGTGGGTGAGCGGTTGGAAGAAAAAGCTGCGCGCGACGCTGAGATAACCGCTCGGGAGGCTGAACAACTGGCTGCTCGAGAAGCTGAAGAACAGGCCGCCAAAGAAGCTGAAGAACGCGCTGCTCGTGAGGCCGAAGAGCACGCCGCCAAGGAAGCTGAAGAAAAGGCGGCGCGGGCAGCTGAAGAACGCGCCGCCAAAGAAGCTGAAGAAAAGGCGGCGCGGGCAGCTGAAGAACGCGCCGCCAAAGAAGCTGAAGAAAAGGCGGCGCAGGCAGCTGAAGAACGCGCCGCTCGTGAGGCCGAGGAGGCGGCCGAAGCTGCCAAGAAGTCGTCCAAGAAAAGCTCTAAAAAGGACAAGGACAAGGACAAGGACAAGGACAAGGACAAGGACAAGGACAAGGACAAGGAAAAGGAAAAGGAAAAGGAAAAGGACAAGAAGAAAAAGGACAAAAAACTACCCAAGGACCCGGCACCGGTACCGGAACCAGAGCCAGCGCCGGAACCAGAGCTAGAGGCGATGCCGGAGCCGGAACCCGAACCAGAAGCGGAACCAGAATTGAAGCCAGAAGAAGTTGAAGAGCTCCTCTCAGTCAAAGACAAGTCAACAAAGGAGGCGTTCTCCTTCTGGCGTAGTAATGGCAACGCGCCCAAAAACTCCAAAAAAGGTATGTTGCGCGCCCGTCTTATTGTGGCGTTTGCGCAGCGTTTTTCTCTCCCTCCTATTCCTCTTATCTCTCGGAATGAGCCAAACGCACACACCCGCTAATGCGAACACCAAATTCTAGAAGATGGTCTTTCGGCAAGCGGCAAGGACACGATGCCCTTGTCCAGGGCCACCGAGGGTGTTTCGACGAAAGGGGCAACGTCTCGCAAAACTGTTGGATCAAAGATTGCGGACAAGCTCAAGACCTTTGAATTTGCTTCGGAGGAGCCGGTGCCCGATTCCATTCCTACTCCTTCATCGCCCCCACCTGCTGCTCCGACACCTCCGAAAGAAGAGAAGAGGAGCTCTAAATCCACTTCGAAGAAGAAGTCTCGAGAAGCTGAAGAGGCAGTGCATCCCGTTCCGACGCCCGAGAAGAACCAGAGAGTTTCAGAGCTGCCTGGAAGTTTTCCAGCTGACGAGGATGAAGATGACATTGTCGAAATCGTTGACACGACACCCAAAGATAAGCCAAAGAAGAGCAAAAGGAGCAAGATTAAGGATGATGCGGCAGCAGCTCCTTCAGCTCTTCCTCCTCCTCCTTCGCCGCCGCCGCCGGCTCCCGTGTCAGAAGGCCCTTTGACTCCTCCACCGGAGCCAAAAACATCGAGGAGAGCTCGGCCGAAGATCAATGGGGAGGGATCTTCGTGGGCAAGGTGGAGTGCAGCACCTACGAGTCAGAAGGAGGAAAGGAAAGAGGACAGGAAAGAGGACAGGAAAGAGGACAGGAAAGCTCCAACTTCCTCGAGGTCCAAAGCGGATAGGCCGTCGAAACGCTCAACGGAAAAGACTTCCTCCAAAGACTCTGGCTCGGAAAAGGCAGATCGCTCACAGAAGACGGAGAAAAGTGCGGGCCGGTCTCGCATGGCGAGCATGTTTGCCAGTACACCGCCCATCTCTAGGTCCATGTCTACGCGGGAAAGGGAGAGACGGAGCAGCGCGGCCACGGGCAGATCATCCTCTCGACGGCGCTCGATTGATGTACATGGTTTGGCGTCACCGCCCCCAGAGGACATGCCAGCAACGTCGTCCAAAGCCGCCAAGATTTTCGGCGTCGGTAAATCTGGGGACAAGAGGAGGTCGCGGAGAGCCTCTGGATATGAAGATGATGTCTTCATGACGGGGGCTCTGGACGTCGATGCCACCACGGCCAATCGTGAAAAACGTGAAAAACGTCGATCCCGAAAAACCATGGTAGGGGAGGACGCTGTCATGGTTGATGCCAACGTCCCAATGGATACACCCCTCGGACGCGGAGCCTCAAGCTCCAAGAAGACGGGCTTCTCTGGTCTGTTCAGCGGATTGATGACTCCCAAGTCGGCCAGACCAGACCCCTTGGCCGAGGCGGAGATGCGCACGGCGGATGAGGCAGACGGCGACGCCCGCGCCCGCACGTCAGCGCGCAAGTCGCGGCGCATTGACCGCGATCCGAATGAGAAAACAAGCAACGGGTCTCATCGTGAGAATCGTGAGAATCGTGAGAATCGTGAGAATCGTGAGAGACGTCGAAAGCACGAAGAGGACGCCGAGGCAAGGAGGGCAGAAGAAAAAGAGGCCAGAAGAGCGGAGCGTCGCGCGGCTCGACAGCGCGAAGAAGAAGAGCGACGCGTTGCCGAGGAGCGAGAGGCCAGAAGAGCCGAGCGACGTCGTATGCGCAAGGAAAAGGAGGCTGCGGCTCTCGCCGACGAAGCGCGCAAGACGTCCAAGCCAGAACGTCGCAGATGGGCTCAAGCTGAGCCGGCGGTGGAAGATGACGTGGAACGGCGACGTCGACGTGAAGAGCGCCGTGCAGCCCGCGCTGCTATGGAGGATACGCATGGCCACAAGCGTAAGAGCAGTCGACGACGGACAGAGCAGCTGGGGGATGAAGAGGCGTATTCCAGCAAGGAACGCAGACGAGACGGGGGGAAAGCCACATCGTGGCCGCATTCGGGGACATCATCGTGGGTCAAAGACCATTCCGACGCTCCACCACCGCCCGACGACGGCGGCCCAACGGAGGAGGAACAGGCACGCCGTGAAGCTCGGCGGGCTCGACGTCGGGCCCAGCAGGGCGAAGCGGCTGCAGACGAAATGGACGATCAGCGCCGGCGACGTGCTAGGCGAGACGGCCGAGAAAGAGACAGACGTGTGCCCGTGTCGGAAGGCAGCGACGAGCGGCAACAGAGCAGAAGGAACTCAATTCTGGTCGACGCGACTCCTCGATCAAGCTGGTGGAGGAAACTTCGAGGATGATTTTTTTTTTTTTTTCCTTTTTTCTTTCTTTCTTTTCTTTTTTTCTTTGTGGGAGCGTGTATTTCTGAGCGAGCAAGCACATGGTTTGGAGATTTTGGTTCATTTATTACGATTGTGAAGATGTGTATTTCTCTGTCATTTACATACTTTGCATGCGGTACATGGTACTTGAGGTCATGGCTTGGGCATTAGCAAAGATATCGTCGGATGGTCGGTGCACGAGGGTGTGGAAGACTGGGTGTCATGGCTTGTTGATGGAGAGTGGATATGATTTTCGCATGATACCCGCCGCGGCCGTTTGGACATGAGTGTATAGGGCATGTCTTGTTGCTCAGGAGCTGGTGGTTTGCATGTTGCGTCAAAAGCACGACGAGGGCCTTGGAAGCGGCCGTTTGATGGCAGAGGGCTTTTTTTTTTTTTTTTTTTTTTTTTTTTTTTTTTTTTTTTTTTTTTGCTGCCGGTTTAAAAAAAAAGGAGTCAGTTTCATGTTACAAGTGTGGATAGTTACGGCTTGTGCACTGTCTTCTGGATTGGGAAGAATAGATACACGATATGCTGGACCGAGACGGGTTGGGCACTGGACGAGTGTGCGGGAATGGAGCTTATCTGAGGATATTTCCTGCTGACGGCAATGCCTGGTACATGGGGTTGTGGCCGTGGTCTGTGGCGGTAGTCTGTGGCCGTACACTGTGGCCGTACACTGTGGCCGTGCATGTGGCCGTGGCTGTGGCCGTGGCCGGCTGATTACGTCAGTCCACACCAGACTCACTCCAACTCCAACTCCAACTAGGCCTGGGTGCCAGCGTGTCCCGCAGTCGCCTCGCCGCCCCAGCTCCCATCCTTCCATTTTCCATCTTTCCATCTTTCCATCTTTCCATCTTTCCATCCTTCCATCCTTCCATCCATCTGCCCACCACCCGCCATCCGTCCGTCCACTCGTTCCAGTGTCCCATTCGTGTTTGCACAGCGCGTTGCGCGCGACGATGCCTTGCAACGACCTCCGGCCTCGCCCGCGACGTGACCGCTTCTAGACGGACTTTTCCTCTGCCAGCCCGCACCCCGCGTCCGTCCTGCTCTTATCCTCGCCGCCGCAGAGCACAGGAAGCGCAGCAGAGAAGCGCAGCAGAGCCCTTGCCATGGCTGTCCCGGGGAAGCAGTCACGATGGGGCTCGTTTCTTTCCCAGGCCGTCGCCGGCGTGGAGTCGAGGCTGGATACCATCCTGGCCGACACGGACGAGTCTGACGCTCCAACCGCTGCGTCTGCCGCGGCGACGCCTTCGACGAGCACAAACACGCAGCAGCCAGCGTCGACGGCCATCAAGGCTGGCGTTGCCGACGCGCGCTCATCCTCTCGGAGCCGTGTGAATGACCGCCTTCAGGCACGGCTGGCGCAGGCCATGGCGGCGAAGGCCTCTGGCGGTGCGGTCAACCCGAGCAGGCGGGCGTCGCCGAGGAGCTCGCTCGATCAGGCGCGCCGGTCCTCCACCGAGCAGCAGAAATCTGGTCCGGACACGAAGGAGCCCTTGGCGGACAAGCCGGGCGGTGCGGCTGCCGAGAGCAACGGCGTGGGCTCTCGTCCGGGATCATTCGAGGCCGTGCGGACCGGTGCCGTCGAGGTGGGTGGTACGGCGGCGCGGCAGCAGGGGGTTGGACAGGATGCTGCGGCGATGGGTGCCGGAGTCAACGGGGAGGCTGAAATTTCGCACGACCAGCGTGGTTCGCAGGTCTTGGGTGAGGCCGAGGGCGTGCTGCCGGAGCAGGACTCGTCGGCGTTGACAAAAGTCGACAATCAACAACAACAAGAAGAAGGAGAAGAAGAAGAAGAACAACAACAACAACAACAATCAGAGCTAATAAAAGAGCTGCAGGAGCTAAAGGAAAGGCAGCAGGAGGAGATTCGAGACTACGTAGAGCGCATCGACTCTCTCGAGTCCAAGCTTCAGTATTTTTCGAGGACGGCCACGGAAACAGCGAAAAAGGCAGCGTCGTCGGCACCACCGGGCAGCCTCGAACAAAAACTCGCGGAAAAGGATGAAAAGATTGCTCTGCTCATGGAAGAAGGACAGAAATTATCGTCCAATGAGCACAAACTACGAGCTACGACGAAGAAACTCCGCGCCCTCGTGGGCGAAAACGAGAAGCAACTCGCAGACCTGAAGACGCAACGAGACAAGGCCGTTTCCGACGCCGCGGCCCTGCGTGAGCGCCTGGACGGGTCTGAAGAGACGAGTCGAGCCACTGCGGCGCTGCGGAAGGAAGTCGACTCTCTGAAAAGGGACAACGCGAAGAAGGACGATGCCCACCGGCGGCTAGACCAGGACTGGAAGAAGAAGCTGGATCAAGCCGAGGCCAGTCATCGAGAGGCCATGAACAAGGCCCTGGCCGCGGAGCGCCAAAAACAAAAGGCGCTGGAGGAATCCAACTCGAGCCTGGCGGCGGAAAAGGAGGCCGCGGCCGAGCAAGCCCGACAGCGGGCCCGCCAAGACGAGACGGAATGGCGCGAGAAGCTCGAGCGTGCCCACGAGCGGGCGCGCAAGACGGAGAACGAACTCAAGGCCGAGTTGCTGGCCGTGGAGGGCAAGTTGGAGGCCATGCGGGTGGCGGCGGAGGAAGCCTCGTCGGGGAGTGGCGGCGAAGCACAGGTCAAGATGTTCCGGCAGATGGAAACGCTGCAGTCTCAGTACGCTGCGGCGAGGGAGAACTGGCAGGGCATCGAGGCGTCTCTGCTTGCCAAGCTGGGCGGCTTGGAGAGGGAGAGGGATGAGGCGCAGCGGCGGGAATCGGAGATGAGGAGGAAGGCGCGGGACGCGGTGAGTTTGCACGGGGTTGTTTCTTTTTTCCTTCTTTGTTTGAAGAAAGAAGGAACGAAGAAAGGAAAGAGAAAAAAAAAAGAGAGATAAAAAAAAAGAGAGAGAGAAAAAAGAGGAACAAAAAGAGAAAGAGAAAGAAGGAAAGAAAAAGGAATGCTAACTTGGCTGGTTCTAGGCCGTCCGGCTCAGACAACTCGAGGAGGAGCTTCACGATGTACAGCCAGCTCTCCTTTCTGCTCGTCAAGAAGCGGACCTCTGCCGAGACGAGATGGCCAAGCTGCAAGCATCGTACGAGGCCTGTCAGGCCTCCTTGGCAGAGACCCGAGAAGAAGTCGACAAGTTGAAACAAGAAATCATCAACGGCAAAGATGACGACAATGACGACGACGACGACGAGGACAAAGCCGAAGGTGACGGGGACGCAGAGGAGGGAGAAGCAGATTCCGTCGAGGCGCAGCGGCGCCAATGGGTGGATGAAGTGGTGGGGGCCACGGCCACGGCCACGGCCACGACAAGCAGGGATCACCAGAGCCGGCCAGAGTCACCACTCTTGTCCATATCTCGGACGTGCAGCTCCGACGTGCTGGGGCTGGGGCTGGGCCTCTCGGGGCCAAGCAGGTCGCGCAGATGCCACACGCCGGGCAGCATTCCCGACAATGGTTCCGGCGACGTCGTGTCGCCGTCGCTGGCCCCATCATGGTCGCGGCGCGGCGCGGCGCAGACGGGCATGCGGACCCGGGAGGCGTCGTATGCCGGGTCCGGCGCGCCGCCCACGCCGTTCTCGCCGTTCGAGGCCCCGAGCGACAGCGGGCAGTTCGCGTACCCGACGGCCGTGGCGGAGGGGGAAAACGGGACGAGAACGCCGCTGCTGGAGCCCATCCCGAGCTCGCCGTCGCCCCGGCACGCGGCGGCCCAGGACATGATCTCGGTCTCGACGGTGGCGGCGGGACCGTCGGTGCAGCTCGTGGAGAGGATGAGCGCCGCGATCCGCCGGCTCGAGGCCGACAGGGTGACGGCCAGGGAGGAGATGGCGCGCGTGTGCGGCCAGCGCGACGAGGCGCGGACGGACCTGGTGGCGCTCATGAAGGAGATTGCCGAGACCAAGGCCGCGGCGGCGCGGGTGCCGGAGCTGGAGCGCGAGGTGGCGGCGCTGGACGCGCGGTACCAGACGACGCTGGAGATGCTGGGCGAGAAGAGCGAGCTGGTGGAGGAGCTGCGGGCGGATGTGGCGGATGTCAAGACCATGTATCGGGAGCTGGTGGAGCGGACGGTCGTGGGCGGGTAGGAGGCGTCGCGTGCAAGTAGACAATGTGCTGTTCCCGTATACACGGCCGCGATGCCCGAATCATGGTTATGCCCCTACCATGCCGCCGGGCATGCGGGCGCTCCTGCGTCTACGTGTCACGCATGCACAAGAGATGGATGGATGCCGGAGCACTTGGACGCTACGTGACTAGCTTCCGTCAAACAAATACCATACACCATGGCAAGGAACCGTGTCCCGTGTCCCGTCCGGAATCCACGCATGGACGACTGCGTTGCCCCGCAAAAGGCGAAAAAAAAAAAAAAAAAAAAAAAAAAAAAAAAAAAAAAAAACATTCACGCCAGCTCAATGCCCTCTCGTTCTGCAGCCCGCACAATGTAAAGACGGACCTAGGACGTGTCAGCGACGCAGGCGCACGTGGCACAAGGGAACTTGCCTCTTTATCGGGGGCCAGATCCAGGGCCAGTTCCTCGTGCGCGTTCTTGATGCTGAAATCGGCACCTTGCTTCAGCAAGGCCATCGCCACGTCTCCTTTTGGGAGGGGGAGGGGGCGCGTTAGCACCAAGACTGCCGTCTCGGGTTGTCGTTGCTTGGCGGGAAAGCCACGTACCGTGGCCCTCTGCAATGGCGTGGTGGAGGGGCGTGTAGCCTTCATTGTCGGTTGGGTTGAGGGGGCTGCCGTGGCCGAGCAGGAGCGTCGTCATGGGGACTGATCCTGCGGCGGCGGCGCGGTGGATGGGATACTGGCCGCGGTGGTCGCGGACGCGGGTTGAGGCGCGGCCCGGGGGGGCAATGTCGAGGAGGAAGCGGGCTGTATCGATGATCTTCTTGGAGGCTACAAAGTGGAGGGCCGTCTGGGGGGTTATGGTTAGGAGACAAAGGGGGTGACGCCCCCTTTTTTTTTTT
>SRPV01000356.1:0-21986 GCA_018360135.1 Claviceps sorghi | reverse complement strand
GCCGACTTCTCTTTCCTATGAAATTGACACGTCGCAGCTACCTGAAAGTCGTTCGCAATCTCATACTCACATATACCCTGGAACCCGCCGGCTCTCACGGTGTCTGGGGCCTCGATGATCACTCCTTCATTCCTTACCTCTTCGGCTCTGCTCAGCTCACCCGTCCCATCTCCACGGAAAATGAACCCATGCCTCTCGAAGGGTCCGTTAGAGGCGCGCCAAAACCTTCCGATGTCACGAAGGCTACTATTGTTGATGATCAACGCCAGACCAACATGTACTTTTCGGCCATTGGCTTCATCAATGATGTGAAAAAGGGCCCGTTTTGGGAGCATTCGCCCATCCTGTTCGACATCTCCGGTATCAAAGACGGCTGGGGCAAGATCAACAAGGGCATGATTAAAATGTACAACGCCGAAGTGCTCTCCAAATTTCCGGTTGTGCAGCATTTTCCGTTTGGATCTCTTTTTTCGTGGGACACTGATCCCTCCGCCCCGGTCCCCATGCAGAGCGTCCACATGACGAACCAGCCCATTGCGACAGCAGCAACAGCACATGCGGCATCTGCTACTGGCACAGCAGCGCCTTGGGCTCAAGCTGCCAGACCGCCGCCTCCTGCAGGCTCTGGCGTTCCGTATTCCAGAGTACCCCCAGGACCAAGCACCGGTTCGCTGACCTCGCGACAGTATCAAAAGAAAGATCCTGAAGGTGGTACTACGGCGGCTCAAATTACTATCACCAAGGCTCCGTGGGCGCAGTAGCAGGTACAACCAAGGGAAGTGTGTTATGAAGCAATCAATGTGCACAGGACGCAAAACCATTCACCTCATTAGGGGCGGGAAGACTCCAACAGTATTTCAACACTGCCTAGCTCATTAAAGCGATAGACCTAAAAGTGTGGGAGACTGAACAACGCACGCATGTATGGTAAACGCGAAGCGTGGGGTATAAGTTGCAGGCCCATGAGCATGTCGCAAATATTTTTCCTCCTCCCGAACGGGTATCCAGCGCTCCGACAAACGCAATCATGAACAAAACCAATGCACCATGCCTCAAGGCAACAAAAACCCAGATCGGACAACTCTCCTCAAGAACCACAACGAGAATCAATCAGTATATTTGAGCAATTCCATGCAGTAAAGCGGATTGCATATCAGCATAGGCATCGAGACTCTCATCGCGTTTCGCCGACCTGTAGTTGCTTTCAAGCTGCAGGCTGAGCTGGAGTTGTGGCAGAAGTAGCAGCGGCTGGCGCTTCCGTCTTGGCAGGCTCAACTTCTGTCTGAGCGGGTGCAGCGGCAGCTACAGGAGCTTGGGATATCGTGAGTATATATTCGGGCCGATTTGCAAATATGACGGCTTCATTCAAAGACTCACTTGGGACAGCAGCCTCGGCCTTGACAGCTTCGGTTTTGGCATCCGGTGCCGCGCTCTGGGTTGTGGCCTCAGGCTTGACAGCTTCTTTTGGAGCTTCTGTAGTAGGTGCAGCTTCCGTCAAGGCAAGTTAGAACAGGCAAAACTTAGATGCAAATACAGGGAAAAAAAAAAGCATGAATCTCATAGTGATGCATACCTCCGGGAGCTGGTGCGTCTGTCTTTGTCTCTGTCGCGCCGCTAGTGGCAGCAGTTGTAGTAGCTGCCGTGGGTTCAGCAGCGGGTGCAGCCGCTTCAGCCGGCTTGGTCGAATCGGCCTTGTTGTCGGCAGCAGTCTTCGACTCGCCCTTCTTTTTAAAGACAGCCTTAAGCTTTGTCTTGAGGTTATCAAAGGCGTGAGGAGCTGCCAGCATGTCATTCGGCCATGTTAGATCAACCGCCCGAAAATAAAAAAACCGCAGATTGTAGATTAGTCGTGCTCTTGGATGGACGGAAAGACGTACGAATGCCAGGCATCTTGGAAAAGGGAGAAAAAAGAGAGAGGAAGATGAGCTGCGTAATAAAAGATAAGACACGACCGGGAGTTATGGCGGTAGTATACGGGTAGCTCTCTTGGTACAGGAACGGTCAGCATACATCATCATCATGGGTGGAATCGGAATGAATTTATCCTAGTAGCTTGGAGCTTGGAGCTGAGATGGCAGCAAAAATGGTCTGGGGAAAAGCCCACGAGGATGCATAAGTACCTTGCGTGAAATATACAACAAGCAAATAAGCTTGAAGAAGAAAAAAAACGATGCTGGGTGCTGGACGAGAAAACGGATACACGCGCAGTTGAGAGAGGGCAGAGAAGAAAGGAAAGGGAAAAAGAAAAGGAAAGAAAAAAAAAAAAATTGCAAAGTTCAAAAAGCGAACAAGGGCGTAGGCAGACAGAAGAGGAAGGACAGCAGCCAAGCAAACAAACAAGCAAGCAAGCAAGCAATCGAGAAGGAGGGGCCGGGTCACACCACTGCCCGCCAGCACCACAAGGGAAAGCTCGACAGCCGTCTGGTCTTTTGCGCGCGGCCAACAAAGTGGCCAGCCGGCGCGGGTTATTATTAGCCGCCACTTGCTCCGAGCTCGACGCGCTCACGTTTTCCCTTTTCCCTTGCCCATCTTGGAGGTTCCCGAGGAAGAGTCCCGACTGCGCCTCGACTTGTACCTGATGTATCTTGTTGACTTCTGCGCAGCGGGGCTTCCATGCCATTACACGTGTAGTAGGTACAGGCATCCGCCAAATTAAAAAAAAAAAAACAACATAGTCGCCCCGACTCGAGACCCTGTGAGCTCTGCGGTGCGGTGCGGTGGGGTTCGGTTCATTGCCATGCGCGGGACACGCTCTGTGCGCGTGAAGAAAGCCGGCCACGCTTTTCGGCTCGCAGACCGCGGTGGATTTGGATTCTTGTTGTGTTGTCTTTGCGGACGGGGACCCACGTTTTGACAGCGGCACACGGGCCCCCAATCAAACGCCTTGTTTGTTGCTGGTCGGGGAGGCCCGGCCAAACGGCAGGTGCTTGGCAGTTGCCAGGCTGCCGAATGCCATCGAGATGAGTCTGCACGGAAAACGAGATAATGGAGTCTATAACAATAGCCCGTTACGAATGCACCAATAATGGTTTGGTCGATCGAACAAGCGTCACATGAATTTGGCATACCTGCCGGCCTTCAATAAGCACAGTAGCGGTCGAACAATTAATCATGCATAGGATGTTCAGGACGACGCCCGGTGAAGAGGGCAAAAAAAAAAAAAAAAAAAAAAAAAAAGAGAAAACTATTATTTAGTCGCGATGAATGATTGTTAAATCAAAGAAAAATATAAGCTATATAGAGCCTCAGAGAGAGCAAAAAGCAAATGCGATGGGCCAAACCGTGGATTGAACACGGGACCTCTTGCAGCTGAGCTGGATGAACCGTCCCAAAGCAAGAATCATACCACTAGACCATTTGGCCGCTGTTGAAATGTCGCTACCCAAACATAAACTATATACTACGGTCCCCACTCCAACCATTGCACTAGGGCCTACACATGAACTAGGGCCTACACATGAGGATGCCCAATCCCGATTGTAGCTTTGCATCAAGTCTAAACTTTCTTGCACACCAGAACTTTAAAATCTATTTTCTATCCAAGATGAGATGATCTCACACCCACTATCACCTGGTTCTATGCTTCCTGTCTCTGGTCCTGCGTCTACCATTCGCACTCTGCGGGTGGCTTCTATGCTGTCGATATCTTCGTCCCAATTGAGACGCTCCTTCAATTCCAGCATGTCAATGCTTCTCCGCATCATTTGAACGAGTTCGACAGCTTGGTGTTGAAAGCTGTGAAATTCTGATCTCGTGCGCTCTTTTTCTGCTTTTGCCTTGGCCTCGCCAATTGCTTGGACAACAGCAGGAGGTGGTTCTGACTCATACACTATTAAGGTCTCTGGAATCCTTAATGTGGACTGTTTTGGTGGAAACACAAGGCGCGACTTGCGCGGAACCTTGATGACCGTCGGCGCAATTTCTTCATCACTCATCATATTGTTTATCAGTGCAGCGTACTCTGCCGTCACGGTGAACGACTCCGGCACGATTAAACCAGGATCATGGAAAAATAGGCTCGGGCTTGCGAACGGATCGAACAAGTTGGCGGCTTTGTGGAAAAGAGCGGGCAGATTCTCGTGTATTTTGTAGAGGTGGGACTCTTTATCCGGCCTTGGCGGAAGACTTGGCGCCTCTTTGCTCCCCATTTCCCTGTTGAGTCGATGGTCGGGAAGGAACATGGTCCAGTTGTAAATTCCATTATATGCTAGCAACCCACGTACGCCAAAATTTGCGTGGGCGTGTGCCTCGGTAAGTGCCAAAGATGTAGCCAGGCTGGCTCCAAGATACGACCCGTAGACGTAGATGTCGCGGTAACTGTTTGCAGGCGGAGATAGGTGCTCAAGCAACCACGCCATAGCGAAGGAAGTGTCATGGACGGGAGTCGGCCAGTGCAGCGGACTTGAGCCGTTGGCGTTTGGCGAGGGCCTTGAATACGGACTCCACCGGTAGTTGATGCTCGCAACGGGTATGTCGCGGAGAAAGGATGGCAGCTGAGGAATGACATCTGGACTGGGAAAGGGAGGCAGATGGACCAGCAGAGGCCTATCCGCAGACAACACATCATGCGTATTGAACAAGCTGAGGAACCTTGAGCTTCAGAGAAATGAAATGATATCATGGACCGCAGCTTTGCTTACTCAATGGCCACATGGCCGGCGGAACCGCATCGCACCTCAACGCGCTCTGATACGGCGGTGCTGAATGGTCGGCTGCGTAATGCCCGTGGCAGAAGACGACAACTTAGTCGACAAGTCTGATGCCAGGGCGTCATGGCAAAACAATGCCGCCACAGGGCATTGTTGCATGTGTCTGCCGAGAGGACGTGAATACGGGGAGCGTGGAACGTCTACAAGAACACCAGAGACCGTTGACCAATGTTAGCATTGGCCTTTAGGCGGAAACTACCAAGCTTTACCAACTTACTGAGGAAAGTTGCGGTACGCTGTAGTATGAAGCTGTTGCGAAAAGAGTTGCAGCGCTGAGGGGAATAGGTGAAGGACATGGAATCATGGACATCGTGGATATCGTGGATATTGTGGGGTGACGCGGCTCGTAACAGTCGCGTCTGAGCCAATCGCGAGCAACTAGCGGACAGCAAAAGCGGGGCCTCTCAAGCATCCCTTTGAATGCGAGAAGGCGGCACTGTGGGTCACGGAGCCCACACACGGCGCAGTACATACTGTACATAGGTACCTATCCCCTTGGAAGATCCGAGACATCGGTGCCAGAGTGCAGGTGAGTTCTGACCACTCACGTTGCTTGCTGGATCCCTCGGCGACCACCACTGGCAACCACCACTAGCAACGGCCACCGGCAACCACCCATCACAAAGCCAGGAAGGAGCCACGAAGCCACGAGTCGTCTAAAGGGCGCCGCCAATGGCGCCTTCCCTGGCGGTGGGATTCGTGCTTTTACATTGGTAATGGAGCTTGATGGATTCATGGCGAGATGGCTGAGATACGAGGCTGGATACCTTAGGTAAGTAGGTATCTACTTAAGGTAGGTGCGCACTTTAGGACCAGACAGCATAGACCGAGGCTTCCGCATAGCGAGACTAGGCTGTGTGGAACCTAGGAAACCCGCGACAGGGAACAGACGACGGGTGTTTGGAAGTTGGCGGGCGTCCGGCCGAGGCTTGCGTCTGGTCTGGTGCTTGTCGTCCAGTCTGGATACGCAAGACGTCGACCTGCAACAGTAGCCTGTCAGATGATGCCTTTCGGTGTGCGAAGGCGCCGACGAGGGGACGAAGAGGCCACTACGAGATAAGTTTATAGTCCAAGTTACAGTTGTAGCAATCTCTCCCAGTCTAAACAAGGATATTGAAAATGATATAGCTTAATCGTACTTACGTGGTACTTGATGGAGGCATTGAGATGTATTGACGTAGCTGTGGGTCACGCGGCCCCGTTGGCGCCTTTGCACACTTCAATAGACATCCCTAAGTTGGGACTACGGAGACTAAGTTAGGTAGGTACCTACTTAGGTACTTAGGTAAGTAGGTACTACTTAACCTAAGGTAGGTACAGGTAAGAAAGGAGATTAAGGGGACTTCGAGTTTTGGTCGAGACCAATGAGCCAGTCCACCGAGGCTGCCCGTTGGCGCCATCCATTGCTGGGACCCAACTTCAAGTTCTGAATGCTGCCTCGCCGCGTCCGGCTATCGTGACCTCGATTCTCCCGTCCGCGTCCTCGATTCTTCCATCCACATCATTCCTACTCGGCATCTACCTCGTACCTACGACCTGCCGACCTGCATGCCTATCTCCTCCATATCCACGCTGCGATACCTGGTATCCAGTGCTACCTATACGCGAGTTCACAGTTTCAGATCGCCGCCTTAGCCTAGGTTTAAGCTTCAAAGATCTCTACAACCCCATCATTTCGCATCTACTGTGCTGTAAAAACCGATGACAATCCTGGCCGTTGAACGCTCATCAACTATTTCCATCCATCGCAAAACTCACAATCGTTTCCACCGTCGATTTTGCTGGCGTCTGGCGGTTCTCCCAAGCTCCAGGCGTCATGGATGACGGCCAGCATGAAGAGACCATTAAGAGGAACGCCGATGCTCCGGAGGCGTCGATCCAGAATGGCATGTCCCGACCGTTCAGCAAAACGCGCCCGAGAGCAATACGATTTCAAAATGATACGGCGCATTTGGTTCCAAGGTAAAAACCCCCGTCCAGCTCAGGCCGCCTTTTCTGTCTTCTCTGTCTGTGTCACGTATACCTTGTGCTCATTGGCGACTGACTTGATGCGCAATAGCCGATGGTGGTTTGCCTCCTCGGCCTTCCCTATGATAGCCGCGACGCTTGGTCCGGTAGCCTCGGCGTTCAGTATCTGCGCCTTGGGATCGCCATGGCTACAACATATCACGCCTGGCAAGAGTATCGACCAGGCTACATTCATACAAGACCCTCCTTGGTGCGTCCGTCGGATGGAGGATTCCTTCTTTTGCCGAGTTCAGCAAGGCATCCCTCAGCTGACACTTTGTACCGCAGGCTTATAATCGTCAACGCCGTCCAGCTGGCAGTGGCTCTCATCTCAAATGCTTTTCTTCTGTTGAACATGACTAAGAGAGTTCGCTTTAGTATTGCTCAGCCCATCACCATTGTCGGATGGTAAGACCCAGACCTCCTGATTCTCCCGCCAAGAAGAAAAGCTGATCTGGCTTAGGTACGTCTCGGCCATATGTTTAACGGCGCTCACTGCGAGCGCTACCGGATCACTGCTAGACGGCCTTGATCCGCCGCAAGACTATATTTGGTCGCAAGCATTCTACTATGGCATTTGGGCCGCCATTCTCTACTTTGTCGACGCCACTTTGATGGCTGTTACTTTCTGGGGGGCCTCCTCGGGACACTACGAAAAAGACTTCAATCTCACCCCGAGCCAGCGTACACTCATGCTCCAGACGATAGTCTTTCTATCGTATCTTCTCCTCGGCGCTCTCGTCTTCTCACACATTCAAGACTGGAAGTACTTGGATGCCGTTTACTGGGCCAATGTGACCTTGTTCACCGTTGGCTTTGGTGATTTTTCACCCTCCACAAACCTTTCAAAAGCCTTTTTACTTCCCTATGCTCTCATTGGCGTCATCAGCCTTGGTCTCGTCATCAGCTCGATCCGGAGCATGATTCTGGAACGAGGACGACGCCGACTGGACGCACGCGTGGAAGAAAAGAATCGCCGAAGAATCATTCGCACCATGACCAAGACTGGCCGTGACGAGATTTTGCGTCCGATTCCGGTCGATCGGAACGTCGATGCCACCAGAGATGCCCAAACCTCAGATGCCGGCTTACCGCAGAATGAGTTTGATCGCCGCCGAACCGAGTTTCTGTTGATGCGAAAGATTCAACGGCAGGCAGCCACCCGCCGAAAATGGTTGGCCATGATTGTTTCTGGCAGTGTGTGGATCCTACTATGGCTTGTCGGGGCCTTCATTTTTATGCGTTGCGAGAAGCCTTATCAGCAGTGGACATACTTCGACTCCTTTTATTTCTGTTTTGTGGCTTTGACCACAATCGGATACGGTGACTACGCACCCCAGTCAAATGCCGGGAAGGCCTTCTTCGTCTTTTGGTCGCTCTTGGCTTTACCCACAATGACGGTTCTGATTTCCAATGCTGGTGACACTGTGGTCAAACATTTTCGCGACGCAACCATTCGCGTTGGGACTATCACAATTCTGCCCGGCGAGGAGGGTTTCACCGGAAACGTCAAATATGTTGCCAACCGTTTGTCTTTTGGGCGAATATTCCGCAATGCGACCGAGGCCATTCGCCAGCGGGAATTGCTGAAGAGGCAAACCAAACAGACAGGGAGCATTACAGGCTTCAATCTTGGAGATGTTGATGACGCGACGAAGCAGAGGAAGCCCTCGCGCGATAGTTCTGGCTCAGCCTCGCACTCACATCAAGAGGAGGCTATCGATCGACAAGGAAAGCACAAGTTTTGCGAGCCCGCCGCGATCCCTGCGGGCAGGCCGTCCTTGTCGCAAGTTCGCGACCACTTGGACGATCTTCCTACTGGCACAGACCTACATCTGCTGCTCTCGAAAGAGATCCAGCTTGTAAGCCAGCATCTTAGAGAGACTGAGCCTCGGCGATACACTTTCGAAGAATGGGCGTGGTATCTCGGCCTCATAGGCGAGGACGAGCGCGACCCCATGAGACACCAAAAAGTGGTTCCTAAGGAGAAGCGCAAACGGCGAAAACGAATTCGGAAACATGAGCGAAGAAGGGACAGAGATGCCGAGACCCAGTTTGCACACTCTCCAGAAGTGGATCTGAACAATGCTCCTCCCGGTGCTGTCGAGGCAGCTGCCGAGCTCGGCATGATAACGAGCGACCGGTGGTCGTGGGTCGGTCTACGAAGTCCACTCGTGGGCGGACAGGAAGAAAGTGAATGGATCCTGGACAAATTGATGGAGCGCCTGCAGGAGTCATTGTGGGAAACAAAAATTGAGGAAGAAGGAGACGAGTAATGGGTGTGACGAGACACGACGAGACACGACGAGACACGACGGGGCATACCGACTATTTGCAGTCGAAAAGCGGCGTTTCCTTGAAGCACACCTATTAACCAGCCAGTATTTTGTCATTCTTTCCGCTCCCTTTTTGCCGGCATCGCTCGCTGTCGACGTCCGTGAAAACGGTCATGTGTCTGGGTTTGTGAGGCAAATCAAGGGAATATGTATTATACGGGTAGTCAGCTCCCCCGCATTGCAGGGCCGTGCAGAAGAGAGGACGGTGACAATGTCGGCGGCATTGTGTAAATGGAATCGTCATGTGCCAAATTGTGCTAATAGGAATTGTACATGATGCGCTAACGTGATATTCTTACATGGTACTCGTACAAGATTGGTTTTACATGGCAGACGCCTTGGTCGTGTCGTGCGCCCGCTGCCAGATGATTCCCAAGGACGTCGTCTCTTTTGTGTAGAATGCGTGCGTCCGTGGTGGTAGATGAGCAGGGTGCTCGTCGGAATCCATTGCCGTGTTCTGGCCAGTATCCCCATCACTGCAATCCTTTCAAGACAAAAACAGAAGCGGGACCGAGTCCGGCGCTGGCTGAAAATGCAAGAGGGCGGGCCAGGGCCAAGGAGCGTGGCTAAGTGCCACCGCTCATCAGCAGTCTCCTGTTCCTCTTGATGACGGCGTTCAGACCCTTCTCGAGCTTGTCCGTCTCCCTCCGCGCGGCGGCGAGGCGGGCTTCGGCGTCCTCCACGCTCATCAGGGAGATGCCGCCGAGTCCGTTGGCGGGGCCGATCTTGCTGACGTCTGCTGCGGGGGCGCCGCCGCTCGAGGAGAAATCCTGCATGGCCCGGGCTCCGTCGGGGGCGCTGTATATGCCCACTCCGGCGGCGGCATCTGGGCCGTAGAAGTAGGGAGCCAGGGCGTTGAGGCTGGCTGCGGCGGCGTCGCGGAGCGGCGACGCGCCCTTGGGGAAGCCCGTGTTGGCGGCATCCAAGTTGAGGCGTGGCAGCACGTACTGGTTGATGTAGCTCAGGGCGTCCTCGCGCTGAAGCTTGCCGATGGGATCCTGCGAGTTGGGCTGCGCCGTCGCCGGGAAGATGTTCGGCCGGCCGTTGGGAACAGCACGTCCCTTGATGAGGGAGAAGGCCCCGGTCCCGGGCTGGTGTCGGGTGGCCATGAAGGCACCCGGGTTGTCGGCCGTCGCGGCAATGGCTGACTGCAGGTCCAGGAACGCGTCTTCTTCCTCGGGCGTCAGGCCACGGATGCAATCGCCATTGGGCGTGATGAGCATCCTGCTCCCGTCAACATGGAACTGCTTGCGAACGGGCTTGCCAGCTCGAAGGGCAACCAAGTCCCCGTCCTGGATCTCTCCACACTTGCAGGCGCACTCTTTGCAATATCCGGACTGGGTTGCCGCTGCGTTGGTACCGTGCGTCTGGTCAGGTCGAGAGGACGTGCTGCTGACCGGCTTCAATATCTGGAGCTTGTCCAAGGCCGACGTCCAAAGCGAATGCCTGATCTCCGCGAACACAGAGGCAGGCCCGAATTGCTGTCTTTCGGCTGCATCTGCGGACTCGATCGGCTCAGGAGGAACGGCGTTGGCAGCGTCCACGGGCTGCGTCGGCCCAGGGTTCGAGCATGTTTTGTCCTGGGACTGGTCTCGAGATTTCTGCTTTTCCTTTTCCTTCCCCTTTTCCTTCTCCTTTCCCCGTTCCTTCTCTGCCTCCTTTCGTTTTTCGCCTTCGTTCTCCTTCTCCTTCTCCTTGCCCTTTGACCTTGAGGCTTTCTTTTCCCTGGCATCTTTGCTCTTTGTTTCAGCCTCATCGAGCTCTGCTGACGTGCTGGCAACTCCTGGCGCTGTTACGTCGGACAGCTTGGACTGGATTGCCGTGAACTTTGTTGGCTTTTCCTTCTTCTGTTTCTTCTTTCGCCCAATTACTGGCGCATGCTCTTCGACATCGGCTTTGAGTGTCTCTGCTATGATCTTCGTTTCTTGCTTCAGCACCTCCTTGCGCTGCTTGCGCTGCTGGCTCTTGGTCGTACTGCGAATAGCGGCAGATCCAATCTTGCTCGGTGGTGGCGAGCCAGCACGAGACGCGGATACGGAAGCTGATAGCATTGAAGCGGTATCACTAGCCATTTCACTCAGCGGGGTGTCTGCTCCGTGAGATACAATGATGGCTTTATTTGTCACGGTCTGCAGGGGAGAAGGTAGTGCAGGTGCCTCTGTGCTTTTTGGAGTGGACATGACACGAAGCGTTCGTGGGGCGTGACGTGGAGATGGCGAAGGGGACTTGGTGGAGAGAGGAGGTAGAGCAGTAAGTCTGGACGAAAGCTCCGAAGGTCGCACATTTTCCTTCTTGCTTGGCATGTCCTTTAGCGCAACTGCCTTCCTAGATACTGCGAGGTTGACTTTTGTTGTCGGATTCGCTGCGGAACTGAGAGCCGTGTTATCAGTGTCCTGAGTCTTCTTCTCAGCAGCCGCTCCGCCGCCCTTCCTCGGTGCTGGAGTAGATTTAGGAGTCGGCACGATTGGCGTGGCCGGCGGAGCAGGCCGAGTCCTGGCAGGTTGGTGGGAGCCGAGTGCTGGGAAATCCTCATCCTGTAGGCTAGAATAGCTCTGTTTGCGCGCCACAGGTCGCTGAGATGGAATATGCGTCGAGCCAGCAGGTTCTATGGAAACAGTCTTATTTGCTTTTTCAAGGTCGGTACCCGCGGTCGGCCTCTTCCTCGGGGTTTGCTCCGGTGTCACGGTGCCTCGCTCCAGACCAGGTGGAGGTGGCACTTTGGGCAAAGCTGGTACCACGGAAGGTTGGCGATGTTGCCCGAAATTAGGAGATGGCATGGACGAGCGCGGTGAGTTGACGAGCGAGTTGGCGATGCTTTGAGGCAATGCAAATCCTGGAGGAACGGTTTGCCCGACACTCGGCTCGAAGCCGAAGCCGAAGCCCGGTGCCGACAAGACATCTTGAGGCTCGTCTGAAACCAGAGCGTCGACGGACTGGATTGCCTCATCCAAGGAAGGGAGTTCGTCATCTAGGGAGGATCAAAGATCTGTTAGCTAAATGTTTCAGTGTGTAGTTCGATGAAGAGCATGACAAACAACCCAGCCACAATGTCAACAACACAGGCAACATCTACGACGTAAAAAGACATGGCTTGAATACATGATACAATGAGACATTGGATAATCATCATCTTACGGCTTCCATCATCGTCTTCCACAGGGGGACAATGAGGGGAGCGGCAAAGTTGGAGAGAATAGACAATCTTGCTATATTCTGACCAAAGATGCTACCCTCTACCCGAGGCGTGCATCCGTTCGCGAGTAGTTAAAGTACATGTAGACGAGGGAGCGTAATAGTGTTCTGTGGAAGACGATGATGCTTGCCTGACGTGACCATCCCAACTCATCCCAACTGTGCCGGCGCCTACACCGAGCCCAAAGAAACTCAACACACAAGATAGAAAAGATCGAAAAGAGAAAAACCGAGGTCGCGATGCTGTCGACTCTGTGAAGAGCACAATAACCTAAAAAGCAGACGCTTCGTGCAAGACTTGCCGCTCACCCCGTCCACAGGGATCTCATCGGCCTCGCAAAATGCCTGCTTAACTCATGAAATGAAGGATATGCATATCTCAATGTTCCCTGGGGTTGATGCAGCCCTTTTGCCGCGTGTTGCCGATGAAACGCCGGTCCAAAATAAGAATTACATTTAGAGCAGAAGCAAGCGCAGTGCTTGATCAAAACAATGCATGGGATAAGAGGCAAAAAAACAAAAAAAAACAAAAAAACAAAAAAAAACATATCCCTGTTCTTGTTCTTTTCATCTCAAGAAACGGAACTACCACCGTCCGTAGCCAGTGTTGTACATCATGTTAGGGTT
Source organism: Claviceps sorghi (assembly GCA_018360135.1). Taxonomy (NCBI): domain Eukaryota; kingdom Fungi; phylum Ascomycota; class Sordariomycetes; order Hypocreales; family Clavicipitaceae; genus Claviceps; species Claviceps sorghi. The sequence goes on along the minus strand of SRPV01000356.1, from coordinate 9,115 downwards.
GTACCCACCTTGACTCTGACCACCACCGAACAGTCCTTGTCCAGTCACTCCTGCGTTGCCCTGGGACTGGTGCTGCATTCTTGCTTGCAAGATGCTCGGGTCCGCAAGATCTACTAAGCCACTCCCTCCGGATGAGGAAGTGTTAGCATGTCTGTGCTTTTTGCCCTTCCTCTTCTGCTTCGAACCGAAGTCTTGGAATGCTCCAGAGGGGTTGCCATAGAGCGACGCCAGGAGGCCAGAAGCAGGAGCTGGGGTGGAGGTAGAGGAGGGTGGATACTGGTTGGAAAAAGAAGAGATCATGTACTCACGCTTTCCCATGTCAGGAGGCTGGGTGCTGCTTCCTCGATTGCGGCCGATTAAAGTCTGAAGAAGATCGGTGGATGAATCCTTGAGGGCTCCGCCAAAGCCTGAGCCGGCACCGAAACCCTGGCCGAACATACTGGGCGGTGTGCCAGTGGACTTCAGCCCGGGAGGAGGTCCAGGCATCGACGTTCCATAAAATTGGTTGCCTGTCTGAGACTGAAAAGCGCTAGGCATCATGGATGATTGCTGAGCCATAATTCTGGGATTGGCAGCCAACTTGATATTGCTGGTGGCGTTGTTGGTCTCATTGGCAAAGCTGAATCGAGATGACTGACGATTATGGCCAGGGCTCTGGAACACATTCTGTGCAGAAATACCAGGCGGCATTTGGTCGCCGAAACCAGATTGAGTTCGAAGGGCAGCAAGCTGTTGAGGCGTCATGCTACGACCAAGTCCGGCAGGAGCTTGCGCAAAGCCCGATCCAACACTTCCTGATCCATAGAGGGTGTCCATACTCCCACGCTGAATGGGAGGTTGTGTCCCCGGCTGTCGCTGATCAAACCCATGCCCGTCGGACGTAAGTTCTCTGTCTTCCGGCTCACCTCCGAGGGCGAGACTACCGCCAGTTTCCGGCTCGCCTTCGGACGGGGCAACTCTCGTCACGATATCATCGTCTTGATCAAGACGGGATTCTTCATCTTCACGCATCGCTCGTCTTTTTTCGCCACCACGAGGGTCGAACATTGGTCGGTTGGCATTATAATCATAATCCTTGGCTGCATTGAAGACTGGTAGCCTCAAGGCGCCCAAGACTTTCAATAAGGCGAGAAGATCATTGTCTCCATCCTTTTTCCGTCGGGCCTCGCCCTGTGTGGATTCGGATGCCGCAGCTGCCGTAGACTGCTGCTGATGCTGTCTCCCTTTGCTTACCGCAGTCGACGCCGAGACAGAGGCCTCAGCGTCATCCGCAGCCTCCTGGGCGGTTTCGTTTCTTGCTGGTTGTGACATAGAAATAGCAGGACTGGATGCCGCTCCACTAGTGGCGTAGCTGCCCCGACGACTTCGTTGAGGGTTCCGCGCCCAGTTCGCTGACGATGGCAGTGCTGATGAGTCCACACCGTTGTCAGATCCTTCCTTGCTCGCGGTTCGCACCATGGGTTGAGCAGCGACAGCAACTGACGGAGGGGGAGGGGGAGGTGTCGGTTGAGGGCCTTGCTGTCTGAAGACGGCGCGAGATGAGCTTCCTCCGCCGCCTGGCAACGGTCTTTGCGTGTGAATGCTATTCATGGATGACAAATCTTGCCGAGTGTAGCTGTCCTCTTCATCGCCTTGCTCGTGAAGGAACATACAGCCAGGGTTGTTGCATTTTTCATTCTTCAGCCAGGCAGAGCAATACTTAGTCGTACCATGCTGAGCTTTCAAAATTCTATCACCATTCTGGGAACCGTGTACGGCTTGGATGCATTTCGTTGCCTCTTCTGGCTTTTCGAATGTCACGTAGATGCCAAGAGAGTGATGTTGGCCATCAGGACTTTTGCGGTTGCTGATAGAGATCTTCTGTATCGTTCCGTACTGACCGAAGAATTCAGGCTTTCTCAAAGTCTTCAGCAGCTCGTCTTCCCGGACAGTTGGTGCCAATCCAGTGATGTAGACCAGATTTTTCTGCACGACACGCACGCCAACGAGATTTTTTCGATTTTCCTTTTCGGTTTCGCGTTTTTGTACTTCTTTATGCCGTTGCTCTTGCGCTCGCTTCTTCTGATTCTTCTGGATGTTGGCACGAAACTCAGCAACCCTACAAACGGTTCGTTAGCTTCCTGATCCATGCATCATAGTCAACTTGAATTAGGAGAAGAGACTGTGCATGAGTATCATAAAATACAAGGCGATATGCAAGGAGAACTCACTCTTCTTGCGTCACCACCTTCCACTCTATCGTCTTTTCGTCGTAGGGTCGCCTGCATGCCGGGCATAGCCCGTTCATATTGTTCTTGATATTATTGAAACAGAACTGACAGACCTATATTTCCAATACGTAAGCAAGAATTGGGCCTCGAATTGTTCAAAATCCAGCCGAATGTAAAACAAACCTGATATCCGCACGGACACGGTCGAAAGTTGCGATCTGAAAGATCGAATTCCTCGATGCAAAGAGGGCTGTGTGGTAACACGTCTTAGCTCTTGCGGTCAAAAGTCTGCCTAGACATGCAGGACCGGTCGAGAGACGACGTGAGGTCAAACTGCAATGCCAGCACAGAAGCATAAGGAGAGGAGAAGGAAGGGGGGGGCTTTTACCAAACATCTTCCTCTTCTTCTATGAAGGAATCTTGTGGCGCCATGATGTCGGGAATTATGAAAAATATGATGTCGAATGGTGGTTCGAGAAAGAAAATATACAGAGACGTAGAGCTGGGTACTTGGTCATAAGCAAAGGGGAGAGACGGGAGTATGGTTGTCAAGTGGTGAAGCTTTGGACAGAATGTACGACGCAAGACGCCAACAAAGCTCTGGCGACCAGAGTTCGCTTTGCCTCCATTGTCGGCATAAGCGCGGATCCTCCACTCTCACGTGATGAAACCTCCTCTACTAGACGACAGTTTATCCTTGGCGGGTAGAGCTCGGCAAATTATCGGCTTTGGATGTGAACTAGCAGCCCACCTTCCTCCCCACAATACCTTCAACCACTCGGGCGTATCATCGGTAGCTGGCTACGACCCCCATGACCAGTCACTTCGAACATCGATCTCTGGACTTCCGTCTCGTCAATTGAACTCCTTTCAGCCAGGAGATAACGGCCATGGCGTCAAAACTGTCTCGGAACCGAAGCCTGGCGTCGGTCTTGCGGCCGCACGCTGCCGTCAATGGCCAAGCGGTTCGCGCCTTTTCTGTATCGGCCGCTCAGCTCGTCAATATGCCCAAGGAAGCCGAGAACATGCGATTGGCACCCCGTGACCACATTGGAACTCTAAAGGTCCCCCTTGTCAACCCGGCCGACAAGTATCAAAGCAAGGCGGACAACATGCACAAATACGGAGCTTGGTTGATGGGCTGCTTGCCAAAATACATCCAGCAGTTTTCCGTCTGGAAGGACGAGCTTACCATCTACATTCCACCCTCAGGAGTCATACCCGTCTTTACTTTCCTCAAGTGTATGTAGCTCAGCTTCCTGGCGTCGTGTAAATGCATTCTCACGGTAAAATAATTGAGTAATCAATTTTCGCGAGTTCTGCATTTTCCATCATTGATAACGAAAAACGCGGCCCTTCCATCGCTGACCAAGAACGTCTATCCTCTTCTTTTTATTCAGATAACACGGCCGCCGAATTCACCCAAGTGAGCACCATTACAGCTTGCGATTTTCCGACCCGCGAGAAGCGCTTCGAAATTGTCTACAATCTCCTATCCGTCCGACACAACTCGCGCATCCGAGTCAAGACCTACGCCGACGAAGCCTCGCCTGTTCCCAGCATCACTTCCCTCTATGACGGCGCCAACTGGTACGAACGCGAAGTCTACGATCTCTTCGGTGTCTTCTTCACCGGCCATCCCGATCTGCGACGTATCATGACCGATTACGGCTTCGAAGGTCACCCTCTGCGCAAGGATTTCCCCCTGACAGGATATACCGAGGTCCGCTACGACGAGGAGAAGAAGCGCATTGTCACGGAGCCACTCGAGCTCACGCAAGCTTTTCGTAACTTCGAGGGCGGTTCGAGTGCTTGGGAGATGGTTGGACCTGGCGAGGATCGCAGACCCGATAGTTTTAAGCTTCCTACGCCTAAGCCAGAGGAAAAAAAGGAGGAGCCTAAAAAATAGAGTGAATGGACATCCCTTTGTAGAGCTGATGGGAAGTCTGGAAACAAAGACTTTGTACTGTACATGAATTCTCTTTTGTCAGGAACCTAGGAGCTTGTAATCTGCCATAGAGCAGGGCATCACAATCAGTCGTCTTGTCGTGTCTAACCTTATCGCACGCGCCCTACTACGATCGCATATGCATGTCATCGTGAAGACTTGTCAGGCTTTCTGCAGCACCGCCCGTCTCTCCATCTTGAAGCACCCTGACGACCACAAGCTCACAGATAGGATGTTTGTCGTCTAGTCAAGTAGTGCTCACAGAAAGATGAGGAAAAGTGCGTGCGCGCGCTTGATGACATTGACCAAAACGTCATGTCTTTGCTTCGTACATTTGATTGCATGAGCTGCATCAATCTATACTACTCGCTGGCTGAAACCACCCACGACAAAAGCCCCTTTTTTGCCCATCGCAAGGTAAAAGAGCGATGGCCAGGAATTTCAAAGGTTCGTGCTCTTCAGTTGCTAACAATTACAGAAGGGGTAATCAAAGGAAGGCCGTTCGAAATTGAGATGAAGGAAAGATGTATACAGCCACACCACAGGTACTATCGCCAATAATATGTGCGTGCATTCGAACAAAAGAAAGAAAGCAGAGACGAAGGAAAAACACATGTTGGAAAGAAGATGCGCTGCGTCATTGGGTCTTCGCCAACACGGCAAGTGTGGAATGCATACATCCAGAGTACTATCCAGATAATCATGCCCTCCGCCTTTCAGATGATGACGAGGACATCGCTCCTGTTTTGCTGGTCCAGCTCGACCACCCCGAAACATTAAACTCCGCCCGAATGCTTAAAGGTCCTGCTCTTATAAACAGCTGTGGCGCTTGCTTTTTTGCGCAATCACGCGCTATTAATGGTTATTTTCGCTTCGTACCACATGGACGATTGAAAAAAAAAAGTGTTGTTTCAGGCTTCAGCTAACGAGTGCGACATGATTGTATCGTGGCTGACCAAGAATATATTCGACTGATGTAGACGCAGTTCACCACGTGCCATCGCCACCCTGTCGACGATGATTTGGGTCGCTGTTCTGGTATTGGTAATAATCCTTCACGCTGTGGCCATAACCGTCTTGGTCGTCGTAGTAGCCTTCCTGATTGTCAGTCCCGTGGTCGTCTTCATAGATCTGAGCTTCGTCGACATAGTCAACGTGATTATCAGAGCCCGATTCGGCGTATTGAACAGCAGCCTGAAGCGAATTTTGTCAACGCACCACAGATTAGTGATACTCATGGCGCAGATACATGGGTCAGCCCTACTCACCCGATGGTAGTCAAAATTATACTGTTCCAGACTATTTTCAGCATCGTCGTTCTCCATTTGTTGCCGAGATGCATATTCTTGCTCCTGTCGTTTTCTTCGAGCCTCTTCTTCTAATCGCTTCTGTTGCGGCGACGTTGGCACGTTCATTTGAGGATGCATGGCTTGAACAATTGCCAAATAGCTGTACATGAAATTACTGAGAAGAACTTGGCTGAGAAGCGGTCGGCGAGCGTTGGCCAGTTTGATATGAGCCATCCGATAGATAGCCCTCTCTTCCAAGAGGGGAAATCGCGTCCAGTTGTAATCCACATCCGGCTGTAAAGGTTTATACACGGGCGGCTCAGGCACCTGAAGATACTGAGTCTTTTTCATCGCCTTTTCCTTCTCCTCCCTTCGCTTGCTGCCTCCGAATATCGACGAGAAAATGCTGCCATCCTTGTCCTTTTTGGAATCACCTTTGCGGTGACTTTCCTTCTTCCGTTCATCCACTAACTTGCTGTCGATGCTGTCCCTGTCTAGAACAAGACTTTCGCGCCCTTTGACTGTTGTCTTTTCGATAGAGCTTTGAATAACGTCCAGTCTGGCATTATCAGAGGCTTTCTCAGCCGAAGCCTTAGCTTTGGCTCGTTTGCTTTCTTCCTTCTTCTTGTCTTTGTCATCAGTCACGCCTTTGAGCCATTTCCATGCTCCTCCTGACTTGCTAGATGTACTTGCTGAGTCATCATCCTTGTCTTTTCTGGACTTCTTTTCACTCTTCTTGTCGACGTGGCTGAAAGTGGGAATGACAGTCAGACTATCCGTTCGAGATGCGTCTCCACTCAAGAGAGATGAAGATGATGATCCATGAGTATCGCCGTAAGGCGACTGGTGAGAGGGCGTTGTCTTAGGCAAGTACTGTGTTTGCGGACTCGATTGAGGGATGGAATAGTTGTTCGGGGAAGTGGCCGGATTTTTGCAGGTTTGAGGAGCGGGAGGATCTTCCACCACAACCTCGGGCGTCTGAGATGAGAGATCTTGGTGTACCGAGCCAGGAATATGTGAGAACGATTTTTGCGGGTAGTTTCTGGCCGACTGATTATCTTGACTATCATATCTGTCGCCTTGCAGGATTGCATCTGACGGTGACGAGGGTGAAGATTGTGATCTCGTTCGAACGTCAAGTTGCTCTTGCAAAGGGGCTGGCAACGAAGCACCTATCTCGTCGCGAGGATGATTTTCCATGCTAGTAGATGACGATGGGGAATCCTGCCCAACATTATGCTGCCTCCTGACGGATCGTGTTGGTCGCGAAAAATTCTCCGCAGTCGGTTCTGATTGAACCGTGTCAAGTGTCTGTCCTTGCGACAATTCTGCATTTGGCAGAGCAGAGGTATGACAACCGTCCCCTTCTTGTTGACGCTGCGCCACGCGCTTTGAGAATGGAACTCGGTCACCAGAGCGTAGGCTGCCCCCCTTGCGATACGTGGTTCTCGTGGATCTCCTCAAACCAATTCCAGGTGCCATTGGGAGTATTGGCATGTCGTGGGGGCTGCCATCTTCTCCAACGGAAGCACCCTGAGATTCTAGGGCAAACTTTTGAACGGCTCCAGTAGGATCCCTGACCAAATCGTCAAGACATAATTCAGGACTTTGACTCCCACCAACTGACTCTTTCCGCCCCAATCGTTCAGCACCATCAACGTAGCCTACAGCACCCTGTCCGCCCGAGTTGTCTATCTGCCGACTGAGCATAGACCTTCTCCGGCGCAGTGAGTCAGAATCGCTTCGCTTCGGGTCACCTTCCGTCGAGAGAAGTGATTCTCCTGACCTTCGCCGGATTGATTGTACACGGTTTTCCAAAAAAGACTTAAACTCACTCGGAGCGAGCTCAGGGTGAACCCCGGCCGGAACCCAGAGAAGTCGTGAAGGATCATTTTCGTCATCGTCTCTTGTAGGTGCTATAATTGGCATCGCACAAAACCCCATTGGTGGCATATCAGGATCATTACTGTTACCTACGTCCATAGACATGCGCCGCAGAGCTTGGAGGTTACTCAATTCTTGGGCAATATCTTTCGGGTTATCGATGTTCGTGAGAGGGAATTGAGATCCAGATGCATCGGCTTGAACGTCGCGCAGAGACAATACAGGTGACCCTTGCGGATTAGAGGTCTCATAGAGCCTACTGCTTCGGCGGTTCGGCGATGGTATGTGTAGAGTGTGCGACTTTTTGAGAGAAGCCGCGTGGTCTTCGTAGGACTGATGTGAGCTAAAAGGCTCATCTGAATTTGAGCGGAGCAGGGGTCTGCGAGACTCGGGGTCGGATATTTGAGACGGCCGATGTATATGGTCATGATGTGACGAGCCATCGACAAAACTTAAAGGGCGGCCGCCACCCTCGGATCCTGAGTCGTCTTCATCACCATACAAAGTTCCTATAGCCTCGGTGACATGATGACTTGGATCTGAAATAGACAGTTGACTTGCGTGGCCGCGTTTGAGAGTATACTTGTCCGCGGCTTCGTCGCGGAGTGGAGAGGAGGTCTATCAAATGATGACGAGTTAGTGTTTGGGACCGTGGGTGTGAGCAGCTGGGAACTAAAAGTTGGGCGTCTCTGGCTCTTGGAAAACATTCCGGTGGACGAGGGCGAGGGCGAGGGCGAGGGCGAGTATTTCTGACGCCTCTTGAGGCACTCACCATCATCAAAGGTAGACTGAACACTGGATATGAGGCCCCTCCAATGCCTTTAGACTCTTCCCACTTGCAACCACCGAATCCAACCGCCACAGCCTCTTTCAAAGGGAACCAGTCGTATCATGAATCGGAGGGGCACTGTGCGGTGCTGAACACGACAATGTGCCGAGTCTACTTGTCGACAACAGGGCGGCGGAGGGACGCCTCCTGAGTCCAAGCCGAGAATCGATCACGTCTGCTGTCGCATGAGGGTGCAAGTCTTGAGGGGCGAGACTCGCCGTTGCTCGAATCGCGGGCGGGAAGAAGCGTTTGCGGCGGGCGGGCAAGACGCGCTGACGACCAGGAGGCCGGTCTGGAGACGCAGGTCGCAGGGTGATGCTTGGACGAGGCGAAGTGCACCAAAGCGACGCTCACCTGCAAGAACCGTCGGATGTCAGAGGTGTGTTGTTAAACCATGAAATGATGTGGGGGTCCGTCACGATGCAGATGTAGCAAGGCCAGGCGTGGGGGGCTGCGACGGCCCACGGGAGGCTTGAAAAAGAGCTAGTGTCCATGGGTAAGTACTAGGTACCTACTAGACTGACAATATCATGATCCTCGAAAACCAGCCCGGGTTCAATCGATAATAGGTGAACGAGAGCCAGCGCTGTCGGGGTCGGGAAGATGTCTGGTCTGGGTCCAGCCTCCAGGGTGTTGCGCCGCCATAAGCGTGCTCCATTGAAACCAAGCGAACACTGAAACAAGATGTGCCGGCCGGCTGGGCCTTTTGCCTGGGCCTTGCCTGGAGGCTGGAAGCCCCTCTGCCATCTGGTGGCAGGTGCAGACTGGAATCACACGACCGGGTGCCGCGAGGCTCGAGCACGTCACGTGTGTGCCGACAGGGCCACTCAGGAAAGCCGCAAGCCGCAGAGCGTTGGAACCGTATGAACAGCCTGAAATAAGGCGAAAGGATTGACGGCAACCCAACCGGACCCAACCATCTCTTTGAATGCTATCAGTGCTTTTTTTTTTTTTT
>SRPV01000355.1:0-21991 GCA_018360135.1 Claviceps sorghi | reverse complement strand
AAAAAAAAGGAAAAGGAAAAGGGGTTGGGGGGGGGGGGGGGGGGGGGGGGGGGGGGGGGAGAGCGACGCTTCCGAACCCAGGTACAGGCATGACATTTAGTACATGGATCGAGACAAGCATCAACGGCTGAATGTTTCAGGACAAGCCAATGAGTACAGCACAGCATTGAAACGAGTGTACGTCCCACGTCGCCGTCTCTACGCTTCACTTTTGGACCTTGAAATAGTGCCTGACCCAGTCAGGCGGCCCATTTGTGCTGTTTCGTCCGCGCTTTTTGTTAGCATGGTAAGGGTGCGACCTGGAATTGGATCGATGGGTGTCTGGTTTGTTCTCTTGCTTCACGTTCTGCCATTTCTGGGCCTCCCATGCTCGCGTCTCCCAGACGGGTGGCGTCGCCGAGACCGATGCTCGATGCTCACTGAGTTCATCCCAACCAGAATGCCCGTGCTCCTTCCTTCCATCGGCGGCAGAGATCGTGAGCATTAGTCGTGGGCGTGCATACATCGATTATATCTGAGTTCTCTTATGCATGAAAGTGGGCGACAACGGAGCGGGCAACATCTGATCTGGTGAAGCAGACCAGACGATGGTCACCAGTCGTTGACGGCATTGCCGACTTTAGACTTTTTTTTTTAAAAAAAAAGAAAAGAAAAGAAAAGAAAACGTAAGAAGAAAGAAATCCTCTCCGAAAGGCGAGGAAGGCGGCAAGACAGAACATGGATGAGATTCCCGACGTCATTGTTCATTTTCGACGTCTTGCTCTTTCAATGAAGCGACCATGTCCCGGGATGTCTATACAGGCGACACCAGATTGTTTCTGAGGCAGTGATGTTGTAACGCCACTTTAGTGCCCGACGCCTTTGCCCTGTTCCATTTCTTTCCACTGATTTTTACTTCATCATTCTGTACGATGACGCCGATTCATGAATGGAGTTCCAGCACGCCTGAAGCTACCTTTTTTTCGGGCCCCCTTGGGAGGTTCTGGTTCTCGAAGGTTAAAAGGCCTTGAAAAAAGAAAAGAAAAGCCCGAGAAGATGCCGTCCAGAGGCAAGGCACTGATCATTTGTTTCAGCATGACCGCATCAACAACATCCACCTGCCAAATAAACACTTTCCCTAAAGCTTGGCACACATGTCCGATGCAGTCAGGGTGTGGTCCGTTCTGGGAACCGGGTTGATGATTCGTCCCCCGTGGTAAAATTGCGCGTTGATAGGCGCGGGCAAAAAAGAAGAGAGGAGGAAAAGGAAAAGGAACTACACGGGTTGGGGACATTAGTCTAAACTTTTCTTTTCTTTTCTTTTCTTTTCTTTTCTTTTTCCTTTTTACTTTCTTTTCTTTTACTTTCTTTTCTTTCTTTCTTTTTTTTTTCTGGCTCCCACTCGCATTTCAAGACCAGATCCTTTCTCTTGGACGGCATGTCGCGCACGCATGGCACGACATGCCCATTCACTTCAAATTAGACATTGCGTTGCTGTCGAAACAAGAACCTCAACCACAGGTGTCGAATATGCCGTGTCGCGTGGGATGCATGTGCTCGACATGCACGTACGCGTCGGACAATTTCTTTCATGTCTTTTTCATTTCTCTTCATTTCCAACTCTTTTGTGTGCTAGGCTGGACGCTGCAGGGTGTGCGGTCCTTGCCTCTCACAGAGGTGTCATTGTGTCCAAGTGCAACTGTGGCTTTGTGAGAGAGGTCAATCTGTCTGTCCATGGCTGCCGTGGTGATATTGCGGTTTTGGTTGCCGGTTGCGGAGAAAAGGGGGCTGGGACACTCAACTTCTGTCTCGTCCCACATCCCACACTCTGGACATGTAGGGCCGGCAAGCATGCTCACGTCTGGGGTATCATGTTCACAGGTGCACTTTCCACGCCGTGGCAAATAATGTCATGGTTGTTGTTTTTTGTTGGGAGGTACTAGAGCCAGGGTATCCTCCGGTTTCCTACATGAACAACGGCATTGTCTCCCGTGCGGGATTTATACTGAACGACTCTCGTTGGCGGGAGGCCGCGCGCGGATGATCTGCAAGGCAAAGACTGTGGCCATGTCTGACAGAAAATTCGCCGACTAATAAGTCGGCTGGTATTGGTAGTTGACACGATTCCCGTTCGATACGAGCATCGATGATATGTTGAATTCCTCGTGTATACCAACCACAAGTGCACTTTTGCTTTTTCTTTCTTTCTTTTTTTGCCCCTGCTGTAATGGTTTTTTGTTTCACTAGTTGTGGATTCTTGACCATGCCTTTTTAGAACAAGTCATCTACAGCTTTATCCGCGTCTTTCTCTATCAATTCCCTCATTCCCTAATGGTTTTCAATGATTTAGCACGCTGTTCTCTTTTTTTCCTTTTCTTTTTTCTCGCTCTTTGTTTGTTTTTGGTCGTCCCTTGCACTCGGGTCATGAGATGTGACATTTGCTTACCTCTGGCATAATTGGCTTGCCCTCCTTGTCTGTGACATACCGGAACGGCATCTGCGTGCTCTCATGCTCATTGAACTTCAGCTCGGGAAAATCCACATGGGGCACCTTTTCCAACGAAACTATTCGTGGCCCGTCAGTATAACCATGCCGATTTTATGAAATGGCTGTGAGGAGCATAGACAGCACTAGAGAGAGACAGAGCTGGCATCTAGAGAGGCATACTCCCATCTTGAACTACCATGCGAGTGACTCTGACCGCGGTGTCAGTTGTCATTTGCTTTGGACCTAGTCTTCGACCTTGAAAACCTTTCTTCCTCAACTCAGATGTTCGATCTATGGCATTGTCAGTCACGAGGACGCACGCTCCCTCCCTTTGCCTGAAACAGGTCCTGGGCCCAACTTTTCGATGGAAAAGAGGAAATAACAAACCTCTAGGCGGGTCGTCGCCTGCATTTTTACATTTGTTTTGTCTGGAATTAGTCCAAGGGACACTAGAAATTGCGCTACCAGCCGCTATGCAGATTCAAGCGTGTAAACGACGACAAAGAACAACAACCAAACCAAGAAGCCAAAGAAAGGGGAAAAGGGGGGGGGGGGGGGGGAGAATCGGGGGACAGACGAACCCAAGATACCGCCAAACAAGAAAGCATCAAAGGTGTTTCCGTCCTCTGGTGAGAGATCCTTCTCAGCAGATGGGTCTAACAAGCACACCTTCTCCTTGTTGCCTGCATACAGCTCTTCCACGCCGCGATGTTCGGGCGTAAAGGCCGAGATGTCCTTCAAGGTAGCCGGGACCTTAAAGTCGCGCGGTAGACTGGACAGGATAAATGTTCCATGGGACTGTTTGGTTTCCTTTGCAATGGCAATGTATTCCAGTTCCGACCAGGGTCCGAGTTCCGGATCCAAGTGTTCGACGATGAAGGTCTTGCCAGATGACATGGCGGATGGTGGGGTGGGCAGATTTTTATTTTTATTTTTATTTTTATTTTTTGGTTGGGCTGTTTTGTTTGTCCCAAAGTTCTAATTGGGGCGCTTTTTTTCTTTTTTGGCTTCAAGACGTCTGCGGGGCTAGTTTTGATACCTGAGCTTTTTTTCGTTTCTTTCTGTCTTTCTCTCTTTCCTACCCGTTTCCTTAGCTTTTTCCTGGCCTTCTTAGCTAAGAGATCGTAGATTGAATGCGCGAAAGACGGGACGCGTTTCAAGGTGGATGAAACGAGTGGAGGAGCCGCGATGAAAGCTTGGCCCGGTGGCAGAATCCCACATGTGTGAGGTCAACGGTTGAATCGATTTGTGCTTTGGACGAGTATTCTGAACTCCTGGGCGAGGGGCAACATGGAACATTGGAAGTGTCTGGTCTGGTGGGGCCGGCCGTGGCAGGTGGCGGGCGGGCGGCTGGTGGCGCAATGACAGTGCTGATTGATGGACCAGACCAGACTAGTCCATCCCCTTGGTGCCCAGAAGGCTACACCCACGTATCCCCCACTTTTTATTAGTAGCTTATTGGATAAATTTATACTACCTTTTAATACTTGCTTTTCAGCAATTTTCAATCGCTATGCCATATAGCGCTTTGTAGCGCAGTACCTTTACTACCTTGTAGTTAAGTGTGTGCATAATGTACTTATTATAGAGCATTGTTATTAGACAGATAAGTGGGTCGGTACGCGATTGTAGCCTTCTGGGCACCAAGGGGATACTGCCCGGTGCCAGACATGTATCGAGCACGGCTGCTCCGGCAGGGCGCATTCTCTTGTGCGCCCAAAGCAGGAGGATGCAGATGCTCATGTAAGCCTCAAAGGTTGTTTATGCAGCATCAGCATTCTCCGGCTTGCAAACGCTGGGCTCTGGGCTCTGGCGCGATGGGAAGACGCAATTGAAGCCGTGAACGTTGAGAGCTCAATAAGTCTCCGTAGAGGTACCAGGCCCCATGCTGGGCGCCGCCACATCGCGTGCGTCAATTGTCGGCTCAAGCTAGCTGCCTATTGATGCCGAGCCACAAGCCACACCAGACACAACGCCACGCCACGCCACACCCAGCCAGACCAGACACCAGAAGCGCCGCCTGCCAGACTGCTGCCAGACAACGAGCAATGCTGCCAGAGTCAGTGCCCGCTGCTACCATACCAGACCGCGCCAGACCATACCAATCCACACCTTCCTCCACCTCACACGGCTTGGCCAGCTTCCGAGCTGCTTACTGTCCAGGCCAGACGGCACGCGTGGCCTCTACCAACATTCAACGAGCACAAGCACAAGCACGAGCACGAGCACGAGCATGGGCGCGCGCGAGCACTCAGCTTCCCGTCGATGATTGCCGCATCTCATCTCCTCGCATCAATTCTTGATCATCAACACTGCACCCATACGGCCCCTTGCCGCGTCTCGTTGTCCATGACCTGATACTTGCGCAACACCCTCCGAGCCGCCCCCCATCCTCGAGCCTTTGGCGCAACTCCCGCCTTCCCCACGCCCTCGGGGCTTTGCGGCTCCTCTCCATCCGCCATGACTGCTCCTCGGGCCTCCTGGTCGATAGCCAAGACATGCCGGCTGCTCGTCTCGCTGGCGCTGTGGCCGGCTGCTGCTGCTGCTGCCGACAAGTCTGCCGCCGATTACTATGTCCGCAATCTGCCCGGCCTCCCTGAAGACGCTGTCCCGATTAAGATGCATGCCGGGTAAGTGTCCTGACTTGGTCCCTTGCCTCCCGGCTCGCCCGAGGTTTCACGTAAATGCTTGCGAGAGAATATGGTCGCGCCGATGCAAAGTTGGAGAGAAGGCTAAACTCGCCCGCGTATGTATTCGCACAGTCACATCGAGGTCACCAAAGAGTTCAATGGCAACTTGTTCTTCTGGCATTTCCAGAACAACCACATTGCGGATCGGCAACGGACCGTTATATGGTTGAACGGCGGCCCTGGATGTAGTTCTGAAGATGGTGCCTTGATGGAAATTGGCCCTTATCGAGTCCAGAGTGACCAGACCTTGGTTCTGAACAATGGTTCCTGGAATGAATTTGCAAACTTGCTCTTTGTTGATAATCCTGTCGGAACCGGATTCAGCTACGTCGACACCAACAACTATGTGCACGAGCTCACGGGCATGGCCGACCAATTCATCATTTTCATGGACAAATTTTTCAAATTGTTTCCGGAATATGAACACGACGATGTAAGTGCGTCCTACTTTCAAAGGTGGAGAAGAGACGAGAAGAACGTCGTGCTAAACCTCCATCAAACAGATCTACATCGCGGGGGAATCATATGCTGGACAACACATTCCGTACATCGCCAAAGCAATGCTCGATCGCAACGCGAAGAAACAACCGAACGAGAAATGGAGTCTTCGAGGCCTTCTTATCGGCAACGGCTGGATCTCTGCTCGAGACCAGGCTGATTCGTATTTAAAGTTCAGTCTGCAGAAGGGACTGCTCGAGAAAGGCTCAGACAAAGCCCTGCAAGTCCAAGCCCAGCAGAGACTCTGCGACAAGTCGCTCGCCACTAATCCTGGACGTCCCGATTATCCTGAGTGCGATGCGATTCTTCAGAAGATCATGGATGTTACCAGAAAGGATTCTGGCGACCAAGAATGCATCAACGTGTACGATGTACGGCTCAGAGACTCTCATCCTGCCTGTGGCATGAACTGGCCCCCTGATCTGAAAACTGTTGGACCTTATTTGCGTCAGTCATCGGTCATTGAGGCCTTGAACTTGGACAAGCAGCGCAACACAGGATGGCAGGAATGCAACTCCCACGTCCATACTGCTATGAAGAATTTAAACTCAACGGCGTCTGTTAATTTATTTCCCGAAATACTGGAGCATGTAGAAGTGCTACTGTTTTCTGGCGCTGAAGATCTCATTTGCAACCACATCGGCACCGAGCAACTCATCGCCAACCTGGAATGGAATGGAGGTAGGGGATTTGAAGTCACACCAGGGAATTGGGCTCCTCGAAGACAGTGGACCTTTGAGGGAGAAAATGCGGGGTTTTGGCAAGAAGCACGCAACTTAACGTATGTTCTCTTTCACAATGCGTCGCATATGGTTCCGTTTGATTACCCCCGGCGCAGTCGAGACATGCTCGATCGCTTCATGAAGATCGATATTAGCGACATCGGTGGGATACCTTCAAACAGCCTGATTGATGGCGAGAAGGGCCCAGACACCTCTGTGAGCGGAGCGACGAACAACACGCACCACCAAGAAGAGGTGACAAATAAGAAAGTGGACAAGGCGAAATGGAATGCATACCGACGATCCGGGGAGGTTGTGCTCGGTATCGTGATTATTGCTGCGGTCGCTTGGGGTTTCTTTATTTGGCGTCAGCGACGTAAGGCCGCCCTGTACTCTGTCCTGAATGGTCGGGAATCTGCTGGACAGTCGAGAATTGGTTTGGCGGCGGCCTTCCATGACCGCCAGCCTAGTGATGATCTGGAAGCCGCTGCTTTCGACGAAACCACCGTTGATAGCATCCCACTGCGGGAATCAAGTGGCCGGAATGAAAGCAAGTACACTATTGGGGAAGACAGTGATGAAGAGGAGGAGAACGAGCAGCAGCAACAGCAGGGTGGTAAGAAGACCTAGTCAGATGTCAGGAATAAGTGAGAGTTTGTGAATAGAAGTGGTTGACACAGACCTTATACCACCTGCACAAAAATCGTCGTCATCACAGGCTGGTAATTAGAATTCTCGGCGTTGGGTTTTCATGATTTTTGCATCTGTATATAAAAACCCCTGCACCACATCATAGACCCTCGTTACAAACTGCCCCTAGATCGGACTTACGCGTGGCGAGAAGCTTCGAGGTCAGAATCTGTTACTATTAGAAGAAGGTTGTGATACGGATCTAGAGCCACAGAGATTGGCGACCCGAGTGGAAGGAGTGGCCAACTCTGGCATTGGCATTTTTGTCGTCAACAGCTGCGCACCAAATGTGCACTCGCCTACTGGCAGCTGTCGCAACTGCCACACTAAAAAAATACAACTGCCAGCTCCATGAACATCGTTGCTATCCTCCGTTTCTCCAGGCATTCTTCCTTCTTATTCCTCTCTTCTGCACAGCAGACGGCTTGGTAGACTTTTTCCTTTCCTAAAGAAACGGCAGACGAAAGAAAATCATCATCTACCCAACTTGAGGGGTGTCAGAAGTAGAAAAGCACTCTTGGGCTCTTTTCCTTTTTTTTTTTCGGTGAAGTTTTGTTCACCTTATATTCGAAACCTCCTTCATTTCCAATAAGCTTCAGGACAAAATGGGTGATTGGGGGATGCCCGCCGACACTTGGGGGACAGCCTCTGGGAACGATTCCTCTTGGAACCAGCCTGCTATCACTTGTAATGCCTGTAGTCAGGAAGGGTAAGCGTTAGCACGACATGGCGATGACGGCGGGAAATTGACATCTTTTACTAGACATGAAGAGGCCAGCTGCCCAAATCAGCACATTGAAGGCGAAAAAGACGGCACCGACACCGGAGCGTGTTTCAACTGCGGACAAACTGGGTAGGTCTGACACTCGAGGACAATAAATTACAGTACGGCTAACTCTGGCGAAGACATCGTGTTGCAGACTGTCCTACGCCACGAGATACTGCTTGCCGTTATTGCAAGGAAGAAGGCCACATAATTCGCGATTGTCCTAAGAAACCCCCTATGGTCTGTGATAATTGCGGTAAAGAAGGTATAATCTTGGCTCGTTTGGACTTGAGAAAGGAGATTGGTCATTCTTGTGGCTCTGAGGGCTGACCTGACCATGACCACAGGGCATATGAGAAAGAACTGCGAGAACGCACGAGTGATCACGAGAGATCATATCGCGGACGTCAGTCCCGATGATGCTCTAGCCAATATCAAAGCTGCGGCGCTGGAACGTGACGTTGATGAAGTCAAAGAAGCAGTTCAGCAATACGTCAAGTCTGTTGGGGGCGATGTGAACTACCATCAGCTGCAGACCATGTTCATTGAAGAGGGTGTCAACCTTTGGTTGATTGCCACGGAACGCCAGCTGATCAACATCTTCACCAATATGGATCTTCAGGGTAATACTGGCAAGAAATACTCCATCTCGTACCGGTTCTCCGAGAAGCCAGAACGTCCTCGTGAAATTCAGGGCTGGCCCAAGTCCCGCGAGGAGATTCTCGAGCGGCTGGAAGATGCCGGTGAGATTGTTGATAGCGGGCGGACGCGCTGCCACAACTGTGGTGAACTTGGGCACTCGGCCAAGTTTTGCACGCAGGAGAAGACGGAAAAAAAAGTGCAGCCTGCCATTACTTGCTCCAACTGCGGCGCTGAAGGACATCGCCTCCGCGACTGTAAGTGATCTATCCTCTTTCCTCGCTCTATAGATCCGTTCGGGGGCCGGACTGACCCGTTCGCCCCTTTAGGTCGTGAACCCCGTGTGGATAAGTCCGCTTGCAGAAACTGCGGGTACGTATCCAGACATCGTGTGGTCGTAAAACTTCCGAGTTTTTGCAGTCTGTGAACTGACATGAGTGTAAGAAAATCTGGCCATCGGGCCTCTGATTGCGAAGAGCCCCCCAACATGGACAATGTCGAATGCCGAAAATGCGGCGAGAGTGAGTTGTTATGTCTGGTCCTAACACGCAAACATCAGCGGTTTCCTGACACTGAAGTAGAGGGTCATTTTGGTAAAGACTGCCCACAAAGCGGTAGTAGAGGTTGCCGCAATTGTGGGCAGGAGGGCCACATGGCCAAAGAATGCGAAGAGCCACGCAACATGGACAATGTGACCTGCCGCAACTGCGAAAAGACTGGACATTACAGCCGCGACTGTCCAGAGCCAAAGGACTGTACGTGCTCATGTCAAAGTCTAAGAAGCGAATGGCGACACAAAGCTAATGTATTTTAAAGGGAGCAAAGTGCAATGCTCCAACTGTCAGCAGTATGGACATACCAAGGTGCGCTGCAAGAACCCTCTCGTGGAAGAGGACAATGGCTTTGGCCAAGCTGGTGACAACTCAAATGGCAACGGTGCCGATTGTGGCTGGCCTTCTGGCGACGGCAATGCTGAAATCACTACCACAGCGACCTGTGGTTGGTGACTGGTGGAGCCGCTTTGATGCCTACACGGGCTACTTCTATGAGTGTTTTCATTGCTTGCATGCATATACGCCTGCCCGCTCGACTCGCGAATCGGGCTATTTTTTGTTATTTCTTTTCCTTTTTCCTTTTTTCCTATTTAAATCAACAAATCTATGTGCTTACATGAGGCAGATCAAGACATGGTGTCATGGTTACTCCGATAGGTTAGTTCCGAATGCCCTCTTGCAATCCAGCTATGTTCTATTTCGCAAACTGTGTGTGGTTTATGGTGACGCAAATTACAAAAGGATAGTCATTAGTGAAATAATGCTCATCACTTGCCAGTCATTATGATTTAGAAATCGGCATAAATGGGAGGAGCCTTAAATTATTTCTCTGCCTCTATAAAACAAAATGAAAAGGAAAAGAAACAAATTTATGGCACGACCTGGATGGACGTTTATCGACAAATAACAATGGAATGAATGATGGGAGTGGATGTAGGTAGGGTGTAGGTAGGATATTTTCAGGTTCACGCGCTCGCCTTCCACGCGCCCGCGTTCCATCTTGTTTGCGCAGAGAAAATTGCAACGGGCCTTTGTCTTCCCCACCAGCCCAACTTAAAACCCATCTACTTTGAGGCATCGTCGAAAAATTGTATTTCACCTTAACTGTACGAGGTAACTTTGTAGAAACCCAACCGTGGCTGTTCAGACCCAAGTATGGTGTAGTCGCCCCCCCACCAACCACCCAAACTCAATGGCATGCTTGGGACGTTGGCGCACGGGAGGGTTTATTCGTGCAGACTTGGCATTGTTGATCTGGATATGGAGTTTTGGACGCGTCTTGGCCGCAGACGGGAGATGGAAATTAGGCTTGCCGACGGAGGAAACGGATTTCCCCCGGCGGAAGGTCACTATTCTTGGCAGTACTTTTTTGTTTATATTTATACTCTTTATATCTTTTACATATAATTACCCTTGTAATATTATTAGGCATAAGAGGTCTATCTTTTGTCCGTGGCCTCGTTGGCGCCTTCGCACACTTTAAGGGATAGAAGTGACCTTATGCTAGCGGGAAATTTGTTTTCTTTAGTGGAAAGTCTATACCCTCCTTTGTGCAAAATTGAAAACAAGACAAAAAAGAGAGAGAAAATGAAAACCAGTTGATGACCAATGAATGGAAAAATGAATCTGGAAAAGCTAGCCAAGACAGCTCAAGACGCACACTAGGTGAAACAGGGGTTCACGATGCACCGCGGACATAAGACGGCTTTCATGGATACCTGGCATGGGGATCGCCACTCGTTCGAGTGACGAGTAATAATCGACATGTGTCCATTCCAGACACAGTAATCAACATTGTCACCGCCTTGGCGCGACGCGCAATAACAACAGAGTAGGAGCCAAGAGACGCATGGGCGTTGACCCGCCTGGGCATGGCGCGAACAACTTGTGACGTAAGTGTGTCGTCTACGAGGTTCTACGACGGAAACAACAACACCACTGTCGACTTGTCGCCTCCCCGCCATAGCTGTTGATGGCGGCAAAGTTATGCTTTTCCGCGTGTTCCCAATCGTTTCCTGTTCAATCAACACTTTGGCGCAAGGGGGGAAGAGGGAGAAGACGAAGGCTGGCGAAGGCAAAGGGCGGGAAGGGGAAAAAAAAAAAAAAAAAAAAAAAGGAAGGGGATTACGTCATCCATGTTGAGTAGGGCGACACGGGGATAGGGTCTGCTGGAAAAGTCACCTTACAGTGTGGGCGGGAGTGGAGTCTGGTGAGAAGTCAGCGCCCTGTGCGCGAGCCTATCGCGTTATCCGGAAATCGCATCGCATAGAGCACGCAGCAGGAACTTTGCATGTTACGTGGTCAGAAGCACATGGGAGCACCTCTTGCCGCGTCCATTGTGTCTCATAAGCACACAGGATCAAGGGAGAAGAGGATTCGCGTAGAACATCGTGAAGCAGAATGCGCCGTCGCTGGCAATCCTCCAGCAGTAAGGTACTCATGAGCATGAGCATGCACCGCTCGGACGCGCTGACCTTGGCACAACTCAGAAGCTGCAGGCCCGGTCACCTGTCGACCAATGTCGAAAAAACGCTTGATTGATTGGCCGCACGACTCATGCCCCACATCTGAGAAACCCAGCGAGGAAGATTTGAATTTTAGGGGAGGGGAGGTGGGGCTCGACACTAATTTGCCACTCGGGCGCCCCCATCCCTCCTCGACCTGTAAGACGCTCGTGTTGGAACATGTCTGGTAAGGAATGTCGGCCATTGTCGCGGCGTTTGCAGTACCGCCCTGCCGCCCTGCGCTGCCTACTACGCGCCTGTTGATTGTTGATATGGCAAGCGATCACGTCATACTGAACTAATCGGGCTCTTGGAGTGCGAAATGGCTTGGAGACCATGGCCGAGTTGGGCCTTGTTTTCCTCTGTTCTCAGAACACAAACAATTCACGGCAAAGCTGCAAGCGCATACGCGGTTCGGCGTGGCATCTTGATTTGATGCCTGGTCCTCTTGCATGGTGGTCTCTGCTCTCGGCGCCCGGGTGGAGCGCTGACATGTAGTATGTACATAATGCACAGTGGGTCATAAGTATTCCGAAACTTTGTACACTAAAATTGTATGGCAAATTGTTTGGAACTACCTGGGCCCACTGCATGTACTGTACTGTCCCAAACCTCGGGTGAGCTGTAAACTCACTGTCCAGTGTCTGTTTGGTGTGATGGTCGCAGAGGGGCGGGAATGCCAGACACTGCCGGACACTGCAGACTCTAGCCAAGCTAGTGGCACGCAACCGCCGGCTGGAACGATTATTGGCCAGCATACAAGATGTGCTGCTCGTGCCGTCACTCGACCTGCGTCTCTGCACGGTGCAAGGACAAGTCGACGACTCGACCTCGCATTTCGCGTCTGGCAATATAACAATTGGAGAAGAGGAGTAGAGCGCAGGACTTTGCCAAAGCGAACCATGAGGGCCGAAATGTGAAATGTGCATTTTGATTGCCGTAGTTTTGTTGCGATAGCCAGTCGGACACTCGTGCAGTAAAAAGTCAAGGAGCAGTGTGAGCGCCGTCGAGCGGCAGCACACCAACTTGTCAAGCGCACGACCTACCGATTTATCATGCCTCTTGCCCGCCGTTCGCATCCGTCGCCTGACATAATAAGCATTCAAGCACCCCAATTATCCAACTATCCAGCTATCCGTAATGGTCATCTTGCTGGCCGTGATGGCTACTGCTTGTTTTGTCCGTCTGCCGGCCGGTCGATCCTTGGGTCCATCGCCCAATGTTGGGACCTTCTGGCCCGTACTCGTACTGTCTTTGCGGCCCGCACAGTGTGAGCCCATCGATGCGAGCTGGTTTGTCAGCAGCTAGCCACAGCATGCCGTTGCTCCTTCCCCGTCGCCGCCCCGGTTCCCCCCGGGCATGCGACCTGGACTGATGGGTCTGGTGCTGATTGATGTTGATTGGGTTGTGGAGGGGGCGAGAGGGACAGAGGGAAAGAGGGAAGGAGGGAAGGAGGGAAGGAGGGAAGGAGGGAAGGAGGGAAGGAGCCCAAGTCAGAGACACCCTGACACACAGAGGCAAAGTCCAAGACCCCCCCGGCCGCCTCCATTCGCTTCTTTCCTCTGCGCCTTCTTTTTTTCGCCTGTCTCTTCGCAACGTCATCTCTGACGTCTTTCTCTCTGCAAAATTTCATGCCCATCCACGATCCTCGCCTGCTCGAGGCAATCCCCCGCTGAGCTGTGCGCGCCCGTCCACATTTGGCTGCAATCGAAATCGTCCGGTCTGCGACGTACCACTTGTTCATTTGGGCAAGCCGCTAACTGATCTGTCGGCGCGGCGTCGTATTCGACCTTTTTTTCCTGAGCCCGAACACGCCTGCCCAGCTCAGTGGTGCTGCGCGTGTGCCAAATTTCCTACCCGGGCTAGACGGCGCTTTCTTGGTTGGTTGCCGCTCGCCTCAACTACAGCATTTGTCCTTGTCAAAGATAAACGAAACGCCTCTGACATCTGTTGACGTCTCTGACCTCATCAGTTGTTTCCCCTGCCATTTACTCGCCCGACCGCGTCCATCTTTTTGCGCGCCATACTCATCCACCCCCCCCCCCCCCCCCCCCCCCCTCCAACACCAAGCATATCCTAAACAAACCCCCCCCCCCATATTGTTATTCTACGCATACGCAGCATTGTGTCATCATGGGGACTTCTCCTACTCCCGAGTCGAAGTCCCCCAAACCGTCTACCAACACGACACCGCGGCAAGGTGAGCCACATTGAGCATTTTCTTGAGCCTCACGTTCTTCCTGTTCCCATTCCAATTTTCTCCGGTAGCGTCTGGTACATCCATCTCTTCTGTTCTTGCTTATCGAATCATTGCCCCTGCTCCACTTGTCGTTATCCACGTCGACGTCAACAACCCCCCCTTTTAACTTGCCTTATTGAGCACCTTCTTTTCCTCCCTCACCTGAGCGTCAATCATTGGCAGTAACCACTCATCGTCATCTTGACTGACAAGTCGTTCATTGTCTTTGTGCAGATCCGGTTTCGGGATCCAAGGTCGACTCGGCTGTGAAGGTAAACGGTGTGTCTAATGCGGAACCCACGAAGCCTCTCGCCCCTCCTCCTCGACCAGGTCAACAACCGCAAGGAAACAACACACCCGACTTCTTCGCTGGCCAAGTTGGCGGATCTCTCAGTCTGGAGCCCAATCCCTTCGAACAGTCTTTTGGGGGCGGTGGAGGCCCTGAGACTCCAGGAGGCACGAAATTGCCTTCTGTGGCATCGCTGACCTCGCCATCTTCGCTTCTCCCCGGCGGCAATTCTACACCTTTCAATTGGGGAGGTGGCTCGTTGCGCACCGGTCCCTTGAGTCCTGCCATGTTGTCAGGTCCGGCCAACGACTACTTCAGTGATACGCATCACCTTAGAGGAGGGTTCCCGACACCGAACGAGTCTTCGTTACGATCTGGTCTCACACCTGGCGGCAGCGGGTCTATGTTCCCTGCCCCAAGCCCAAACTCTCAGGCTCTGTATGCACAACTTGCCAGCGGCGGCGCGACTCCCAGTACAATCGATTTCCATCGAACTGCCATAAGCGCAGCTGCCGCTAAACGTGAACAAAATAACCCTGCACACCATCAGCAGCAGCACCATCAACAACTTCCAAGCCAGCAAAAGCCACAGCAACAGCAACAGCAACAACAACAGCAACAGCAACAGCGACAGCAACAAGGAGCACAACCAACTACCTCGCAGCCTTCTGACGTATCCCACGGCGCATCGGACGTCAAATCAGAGCAAAAACAGGCATCCGGACCGTTCGATCCACACGATAACGACGCAGCCAACGGTTTGTTTATGCTTGCCCAGGGTGCACAGAGTAGAAACAGTTCCCAAGCATCAAGTCAATTCAACACATCGAACGCGCCAAGCCACGCCCATCCAGCGCCAACAACTTCGGCCCCAAACTCAAATTTATCGCCTCAAATGTCAAGTGGCAAAGGTGTCTCGAGAGGAGTCAGTGAAGGAACCAATGGGTCTGGAGATAGCGAGCAAGCGAAGCCTGCGCCTAAAGGCAAGGGTAAAAAGGGAGCAGCTGTGAGCAATGGGAGAAGGAAAGCTGATGATGCGCCGGCAAAAGCGCCTCCCACTAAAAAGCCAAGGAGCAACACTGATGCTGCGAATGGCAGTATTCATGAAGAAGAATCTGACGAAGATGATGACGACATGATGGGAGAAGATGGGAATCCCAAGGTTAAGATGACGGACGAGGAGAAACGCAAGAACTTTCTGGAGAGAAATCGGTATGATGAATTCGTCGCGTTGCCCAGATTCACACAATCCCCTCCCCCCTCTCTCTGTTTTTATTTAGTTGGATTAACCATTATATCTTTTTGCAGGGTCGCCGCACTCAAATGCAGACAACGTAAGAAGCAGTGGCTTGCCAACCTGCAGAATAAGGTTGAAATGTACAGCAGCGAGAATGACGCTCTAACGGCGCAAATAACACAACTGAGAGAAGAGGTTGTTAACTTGAAGACATTGTTGTTGGCCCATAAAGATTGCCCTGTCACTCAACAGCAAGGTCTCCATGGACCTTTCATGGCGCAAGTTGTCGAGCCATACAACGCACAAATGAACCCATATGGAATGGCAGGCCCCATACCAAATCAACAACAGGTTATGGCCGGACAAGGAGTTCAGCGTCGCTTCTCATAAAAAGTAGCGAGCAGTAGAACTTTTGAGAAACGACTAGCTTTGCATGGCCAGATGAAGATCCATCTACTGCGAAGAAAAGTTGGAGCCCTTTCTCACAAATGGCTCTTCTGTTCGGTTCTCGATCTACTAGAACACACTTGAGCGTTGCGAAATCGGTATAGATTCATAAAAAAACAATCTCTTACTACTGCTATAGGACCTCGTTGGATCATCAGAAGCGAACATTTTACACGAGTCAATATCCTGAGCAGGTAGTGATCGTTTCCCTCCTTTTGGCCACTCTGTTTGTCCTGTACAACAACTTTTTTTTGATGGAACGGGAATGATGTATTTGAAACTCGGGATTTGGTGTATGGAATGGCGGCAAAACAAAAACAGAAAGCGAAAGGCAGCGACTCTTTTGGAGTACAAGTCCTAGAAGGATACTCAGACTTGGCCTCCTGCAGCAGGCTTTAGCGTCTGGTAGTCAAAAGAGGCTTGGCCTGTCTGTTGGGTCGGTGCATAGTCATTTATGTACATTTCTACACAGCACACGCACATCATAAGGTGTTGGACAGGGCTTCTTGTGGCGTAGCGGATGAATTCATAGTTTGTTTAACAACGCTGTTTCTCAATGGCTGTCAAAATCGACCTGCGCGATTTAGTATGTGTTGTAGTAGCAACAGGCAATGAGGAGCTACTAGGTAATTTGTTGGCAAACAATCTGTGTTTGATGTTGACAGCCGTAGTTTCTTTATTCTTTATACCTATGTATACATATTAGAAGCCGAGGTACTAGATAGTAGCGCTATTAGTCCCGGCTGATAAATAATAAATAGATACATATACATACATATATACATACATACGTACATACTTATGTAGGTAAAGTATGTAAGTATGTACACTCACATTAAGTATATACAGCTTGCATTTACAATAGTAAGTTCAGGCAATCCCCCGAATATTTGCCATACAGTTTTGGTGTAAAACAGTTTCAGAGTTACTTGAGGCACGCTGGATATTAAGAGTGATGAAGTTCAAAACACGTGTTGTGACTATAAAATTAATGCCACGCGCGCGAGAGTCCTGGATTGTGCTGTTAGTCCCCAGTCAGACGCATTGTCAAAGCGGACATGCTCCACGGCGGGAAAAGCCTCTCATGGTTGATGAGTCATCCTGAATACATAGTATGTGGCAGTGGAGCGGCGTTGGGGGGAATGGATGTGGGGGAAGTAGCCCAGAAAGGCTTAGCGGTATTCAGACGCATCGCCGTCGTCTCAGAGGTAAACAAGACGAGGCAAGCTCTCTCTACACGACAAGCCATCGCTAATTTCGCGCCTGGCGTTGCTCTCTGCCCGGCATAACCGCTTATGCACAACCTGCACGGCTCGACTGGGACACGCCAAGTAACAACGAACGAGACGACATACTGTGTGCGCCGGCTGTGGAAACAGACGCGCCGAGGTAGACGCGACAGTTCACGCGAGACTGCATATCGCTCGCGCGACAAGACAAGACAAGCACGCAGCCCCTCGCCCGCAGCAAAGGTGCTCCACCACCATTTGCACATCACCTGTATCAACGCCCGCGCCGAAAAATAAAGAAAAAAGAACAAAAGACAAGACGTTTCGTTCGCTGATTGTGTACATACCATCATTCCTCCGATTCCCCAGCGCGCATGTCCGCCCATGCAAACGTCAAATTAGCCATCCATGACGACCCTTGTGGCTACTCAACAGGCGCTAGAACTTCATAGCATGAGCAACCAGCAAGAGCGCCGAAAAAGCAAGCGCCGCCCGGCTGGTATGTTCTTCTTCTTTCCTTCCCATGGACCGCCGAGGATGGGATTGGGCGGAGGAGAGATGTTTCTGAACATGGCTGTGGTTTGTCGGCAGCTTGTTTGGAGAGAGGAGGGTACTGATTGGAGTTGTTTTAGCACGGAACGATTTTGAATGCGACGATGATTTTCAGTTCATTCGAAAGTCAAAGCGAGTTAGGACAGTGGAGTCACCGGCAGCGGCACCGGCACCGGCAGCGACAACCACCAGAGAGGGTAACACACACATTACAGCCGCGGCATCACAGGCAGTACCGGTTGCGACCATTCCGGAGATTGGCGAGGCGGAAGAACTCAGTCTTGTAGCAAGCCCGTCACGGTCCAAATCAGCGTCAAGAACCGCGCAGCGGAAGTCGACGCGGTTAAAAGCCAGTCAAGGCAGTCCGCACGAGGAGGCGCCGCAAGCGCGAGGGAGGACGACGAGGAATAGCACGAGGGGTGATGCGGCGGACAGGGACGATGATGGCGGCGGTGGTGGCGAGGAGTTGCATGCAAACGGCGCGGCAAAGGGAGCCAAGGCCTCGAAGCCAGTTAGGAGATGGGAGCCATCGCCGACGCCGCGCCGGCCGACGGAGTCGTCCAAGATTGCGCTCCCCATGAACGACACGCCCATTATTAATCGGAACAAGGAGATGCGCAAAAAGGGCGGCAAGTCAAACAGGCGGAGTAGTCTCGGGTCGAGAGGGCGGAGGGCCAGTTCGCTGATCGACAATGGGCAATCGGCGATTCCGCATCGTGAGGTCGAGGCCCGGGAGTTTTACAAGCATATTGCCGGGGACCTACCGGAGCCGAGGAGGATGAAGCAGCTGTTGATGTGGTGTGGCGAGAGGGCAATGCCGGAGAGGCAGCGTGGGAAAGGCAATTCGGAGGCCGTACTGGGGGGTACGTGTATTGCCCTGCTTTGGCATCATCTTTGTTTGCTTCCTTCATTCTTATGTTTCTTTTTTCTTTTCTCTCTCTTTTTTTTTTGTCCTATTCTTTTCTTTTGAAAATTTCTGCTTGACTAACTCAAGGTAGCACGGGCTATCCAGGACCAGATACTAAAGGACTTTGCTGTGCGGTCCGATTGCTCAAACTGGTTTGACCGAGACAATGATGCGCCGCCGTCCAGTACGGCTGCGTTGCTGCCGAATCCGAGAAACGTGGAACTCGATGACAAGTTGGCGGCGCTGGAAGCCAAAATACAGAGGTACGGTTTCTTTCTTTATGATGCTCTCACCTTCGGTACCAAAGAGATGGGAACGAAGAAACAGCTTGAAGAGGAAGAAGAAAAAGAAAAAGAGAGGAAGTTTTGCTCTGACGCCCCCCTCTCGCCAGACTGCAACTCGAAAAACAAGCCTGGCAAGCCATCCGCGATCCACCACCCGACATGCCGCCCATCTACACAGAAGACGAGTGCTCGCAAGCGGACGCCATCTCCCTCCCCGACTTTTCCCTCCTCGAGCCCGACGAAGTCAAAACAAGAAACTACCTCGCCGACGAGCTGGTCCCGTTCCCAACCCTCCTCTCACAGACGGAGACGCGCATCCGCACCATCCAGGCCTCGCTGGAATTCGAAATCGACCAACTAGCCGACAATGTGCACAAGCTGGAGCAGCGTGTCCTGGTAGCAGGCAAGCAGGCGGATGCGGTACTGAGCCTTGCGGCACGGAGGCTCAGGGACAGGGAGGTCAAGGAGAGAGAAGGCGCAGGCACGAGGGAGATGCCGCTGATGGAGGTGCTGAGGGGCTTGAGTGGCATATTGCCAGGGAACGGGTAGGGGCCAAGGGGGATTTTGAGCAGAGCATGTCTGAGGGCTGTCCCGTTTCCCGTTTTGCGGATGACTTTTTTTTTTTTTTTTTTTTTTTTTTTTTTTTCTCTTTCCCCCCCCCAAACTCTCAGAGGAGGAGCCCTTCTTTTCTTTCTTCTTTCTTGCCTTTTGGATGGATACATTAGCGTGGCGTGGTTGATGAAACGATGGTGGTCCATCGAGACCCCTTGCTGTACCTAGCATATCTGCATTGCATGTTTGGCAACTCCGGGACGAGGGAGCGGGATGGGCCGTGGAGGTTGCGTGGAAATGGCACGTCTTGTCCATTGCGCGGTGCGGAATGAGCGTTTGTGCTGGACGTGGTGTGCTTGCCCCCGATGCCACATTACAGTCGCCACGACGCAAAGATGTGCCTCGACACCAAGAAGACAAACACCAAAAAAAAAAAAAAAAAAAATCTCTCAAATCTATACACGACTGCTCTTGTCTTGAAACAACAAAGCCCCATTCGTCTCAACACCCAGCACGCCGTAAAAAAAAAAGTTTCACCGCCGCTCCCCCTCCCCGTCCCCCAAGGCCGGCATAAAGGCCATGCCGCGCCCCTCGCCCTCGACGCTCCGCGCCCTAACATGCCGCCTCAGCATCTCAAGCACAGGACTCCCCTCCCACCGCGCCGGCACAGGCCGATACGCAGCGCGAAAGTTGCCCACCGTCTGCGCCCATTCCCCCGCGGGGGGATCCGCGCGCACAAACGCATCGCCCGGGGTGGGCGCGTCCGCCGCGCCCTCCTGCTCTGCCGCCGCGGGGAGCACGTCTGCGTTGGGACCCGGGCGCTGCGTGGCCCAGTAGTAGATGTCCCAGTCGTTTTCGTCGAGGAAACGGTCGTACTGCGTGAGGAGTTCCGAGGACATGCCGGGGAGGTGGGCCTTTGCGAAGGTCGAGAGGAGGAGGTCGCTTTCGAGGGTGCCTCGTTTGCGGGACTGGTCTGTCGTGGGTTAGACGGGTTGGGAAGAGGTAGAGGGGGGGGGGAATTTTGCGCACAGAGTAGGCGGGCTCGTTTGGTGTCGTCGTCTTCGCCGGTGCGCCGGAGGGGTGCGACGCGGAATTGGATGCCTTGGAGCTCGCCGACGGCTAGGTCTGAGGTGCTGTAGGGGCGGGTGGCGAGGCGGGCTGGGAGGAGGCGGCGGGCTGCGGTGGCGGGGCGGATGGAAAAGGCCATGATGGTTTGTTGGAGGGAGCGGGCGTTGAGGAGACTGGATGCGCGTGTGCGGAAAGGATGGCGGAAAGCACGGCGCGAGGTCGGGTTCAAGTAGGTCGGGTATGAATGGATGCGGTGGACGGGGGGTGGCGAATGCGCCGATGGTCCAAGAAGCCGACGTTGTTCGCGGCGCGGTGGGGCAGTGTAGGCGTAATAGGCTGTTGCGAGCCGAGGGGCGTGCCGGGGGGCGTGCCGGGGGAGAGGCCGACGGGGGCCGGCGACGGGGCGCGGACCAGGCTGTTCCATGATTGATCATGTATGTACATACATGCAATGAATCACTGCTGTTGGGTGCCACGGCAACAATCCCGAGTCGTCTTGGGTCCATGGACGCCAAGATGTGCCTTGCTTGCTCGCGACAAACTATGCCTACTTATGCACATGCCGTGGCCACGGAGTACCGACGCCGTAGACCTGCTTAGTCTTCCCTAAACTACTTAGGTCATAAGTAGACCGCAGGCATGTCCCTTTGGTGTCCAGAAGACTACACCGGCGCACCGACGCGGATTCGACGTCTCGCCCACCCAGCGTGGAATCGAGAGTCCCGCCCTGCCTCTCCTGAAAACCCACAAGGCTACCCCGGTGCAGAAGAAGATGGAACAAGAACAAGAAACACAAAAAAAAAAAAAAAAAAAAAAAAAAAAAAAAAGAAAAAAAAAAAACGCCCTTGTTTTCGCCAACCCCATCCCACGTCGCCTCTCCTCCCTTCTTGCACATCCGGTCCCCTTTTCAAAATCGCTCACCATGTGCCTGACCGAGCCTGGGATATTGGAAACCACCCCCAGAGACAAACGTCCCTATCCTCTCAAATAAGATGCTTGGAGCGAAAGTACGCACGCAGATACATAATCTGCCAGACCCACAGCCCAATCAGAATCCACGTCGTCGTAATGCCAAACCACTTGACTCGGTCGTTGGTGCTCTCGTTGGTGTCCCGCAGCTTCAACTCTCGCGCGCGCAGGTAATCCATATCGCGGACAACCTCCTCGGCCTGCTCCTCCAACTTTCGCAGCTGAGCCTCGAGGGGCTTGAGCTTCTCCGTCGCCTGGATGGCGCTCCAGTCCTTGGCGTCGGCGCCGATGTCGACGTCGAGCTCAATGTCACGCAGGGGGTGGTCCTGTCGACGAGCTGGCAGCGAGGCATGTCAGTCGGGCAAAGGATACAAACAAGAATAAAAAGAAAGGCTTGCTCCTCATAAAAGGACAAACAACAAAAAGAAAAAAAAAAGAAGAAAAGAAACCCAGTAGGACATTAAAAAAAAAAAAAAAAAAAAAAAAAACCAAACGCGTCACCACGGTTCGCTTCCTCCCACGCGCCCGTAGTTCACTTACATCCGGGTCTCATATGGTTCTCGATGCAAACGTCGAAACCAGTCTCGGCATGACTATGAAACGTAACCCTCGACTCGCCGATAATGTCCCTTGGATGGCCGTACTCGTTGCCCAACGCATCGCGGACCTAAAAGAAAAACCAAAGACA
>SRPV01000354.1:0-22023 GCA_018360135.1 Claviceps sorghi | reverse complement strand
TTGGGCGCATGATGCGTCAGATATCGCAACAACCCGGCAAGGCCCGGGGCTCCCTCTCTCTCTGCCCGAGTGCGCCAAAACTGACCGGCGCCTCGCGTCCCTGACCGAGATGGGCCAAAACATGGAGCGGTTCGGGCACCAATCACCCCATTCCTCCATGGTCAGACGCCACCGTCGCCCGGGAACATCTCGCCGAGGTCGCAGCCAGGCACAAACCCCAAGTTGGTCATCAGCCGACCGTCCATCTCCACTGTCGCATCCGCAAACCCCATCGTCGTCGGCCCCAGATCTCCAAACAGGGCGCCGTAGTCAAAGTTTGCATTCATCTCATGACCACCGCAAAACCCCATCTGCGCCGTCATTTCTCTTCTGCTGCGGCCGGCGTCGGCGTCGGCGTCGGCGTCGGCGGCAGCGTCGGCGGCCACAGACATGGCCACGTGCCCCGCGAAGCCCGAGTCCGGAGCCACAGATTGCTGATACCTGAAGCGCCGCGGCCGAACTGCGTCTTTGTCTGCGGCCGTCGTCAGACTTTGCCTAAACGGTCCACAGGGAGAGGACCCGGGGTGAGAGAGGGCATGAGCTTGGGCTTCGAGATCAAAGACCTGGCCTGCGCCTGCTACGACTTGGTTCGGAGCCATTGCTTCTCGCGCCAAGTCTCGTTCTTGTTCTTCTTGTTGTCCTGGCTGTTGTGGCTGCCGTTGCTGCTGCCGTTGCTGGAGTAGCTCCTCTGCGTCAGAATTGGCTTCCGGACCATCTTGCCATATTTTGTGCAGTTTGTCCACCGCAGAGCGCCAGCTTTCCTGCTCGGCTTCGCACAAATCACCCACGCTTGCGCGTTTTTGCAGAATTCGGAGAAGCAGGGATACCACGGGTGGCGTTCGAGCCGCGCCAAATTGTTCAAGACACGATTCCATCGTCTCGAGAAAGCCAGACAGGAGCGGCAGGCGCAGGTGCGAGGCCAGCTCATTGGTCACGGTCAGGAAAAGCAGCTTGACTAGGAATGCCGAGGGTATGACGGGCGTCGAGCAGCGGGACATGAACGAATTGCAGTAGGCGAAGCGCCGCTCGAGTGTTTGTGCCAGATCCTCGGGACCGACTGGTCTCGTTTCCCCGTCGCCGTGTCGTTTTGGGTACACGAGACCACGCAGAACGACAGCCAATGCGTGCAATTGCGTCAGCGTGCGGATCGGCTCCATCGTCGGAGACGCGGCCGCCGCCGGAAACTGTCTTGGCGAACCGGAGCCTGGCACCGACTGCCAGACCTGATCAAAACCTGTGACTTCCGCCGTCGACGCGGAAATATTGCTAGCTGTATCACAATCCTCCGTCAAGACGTGCTGATTCATCGACAGAGACGTCAGTGTCTCGAGTAGAGAACATGCCATCGCCGCCGTATCGAGTTGTGTCCTGTCCACGTCGTCGGGATGGCCGCGCACGCAGGGGTTGACGTCATCGCCCGATGAAAGCCCTTTCAGGAGCCGCGCGGCTCTTCCGAGTAACATGGACGCTGACGAGATTCTCCCCCTCCCAATCAGAATGACCGAGTGGAGAATGATTGCGCTGGCGTTGTGAAGATCGAATCTTTCATCGTCGCCGGGTAGGAGGCTACGCGCAGCACGAAAGATGCTGGTAGCGCTAAGCTCGTTGGGATCAGGAGTCAATGAATACCTGTACGCTGGATGTGGAACGTCCTGGAAAGCCGCAATGGCCAGCGCAGCCCACAGTTCGGAATGGCCCGAGTATACTGAGCGGTCCCCGTCGAGGTCAACGCGTATGCCACCGGCTCCGTAAGAAGTCGCGAGGCAGCTCAGCGCCTCCGGACGCACGACGGGCAACCAGCAGTGGGTGTAGGAGATGTAGACGGCCATCAGGTGCTCCCAGTGAGGTGGCAGTTTCAGTACAGGACCAAAACCTCGGTCGGAGCCCGGTGTGCCCGTCGGATCTTGTATTATCGCGGTCGTCAAACTGGGGGCAAGTCTCGGGTGGGACGAGTCGCGTCCGTCGTGGGAGAAGACGGGAGGTTCGCCCCGAGCAGCAACATGTTCATTGTCGGAACTGTCTGACGGCACATTCTGGGTGTCGGTCAAGAGAGCGTCGATTGCCTTCCGGACCCGGGTCTCGTTCCAGACCTTTTGGAGGTGATGGCCCGCGCTGCCCTTGCCGAGCAAAGCGCGCGCCTCGCCACGGCCTGGCGCCGGCTGAGCCAGCAGCCGAAAAAGAGCTTGTTCGGAGTCGGGTATCTGGTCAAAAAGCCAGGCCAGAGACAGCTCGATTGTCCGCAGATAGCCGGTTTGGACGCCCCTCTTCTTGGTGGCGGGCGTGTAGGAACAAGGACGAGCCAGAGCCGCGCAAGTGCCGCATCGAGGTCTCGTGCCATCGCATTTCTCTCGAGCAGCCCGACAAGCATCGCAAGCCAGCGAGACGCGTCGCTTCTTGGGCTTCCCGTCGTCACCCGGATCGTTTGGCGATGCCGTCGTGCCTGCGGCTTGTCGTTTCTGCGGCATGGTCAGCTACAAAGCAAAGAATGGAAGAAAGTCCCTCGACGCGACGTGAAGCCTCGGCTCAAACATGGGGGTACGACGCGGGCGTTCAAGGACAGATACCTGCCCATTCTGAAAGCAGAGAGCAGTCAAGATGGAGAGTGGGATGGATCGCGGTCGATGTTGAAGACTGGAGGCATGTGTTTTTCCATGGGCATGAGAGTCGAATCTGGTCCTCTGGTCCTCTGGTCCTCTGGTCCTCTGGTCCTTCGGTCTTCTGGTCTCTTGGGTTGCAAATGCCGCCGAAGCGAACCCATTGCAGTCCGGACTCCGGACTCGCCACTGTCCATTCTGGTGCTTGTGATTGGCCGCATATCCACATTCTGCGTGGCATTTATGTTTGAGATGAGGCACTGCTGAGGTTTGCCGGCGGCAGGGCGGGTAAACACTTATCCAGGCCGGAGAGGGTGGGACGATGCCTGGGCCTGGCAACGCCATCGGAGCCATCGGGGCCATCGGAGCCGACCGAGGCGACGGAGCTCCTTCCGCCGAGAAAAAAACAGCGACTACGTACATACATACTTTGCTCCTGCCACTCCTGCTGCCACTCCTGCTGCCACTCCTGCTGCCACTCCTGCACTCCTGCTGTTACTCCTGCTGTCACTTCAGAGCACTTCAGCCACACCGGCCACTCGGATCATCCCTGTCTCATTGCCGCCATTCCCGCCGCTCGCGCCACTGCCGCCACTGCCGCCACTTCTCCTGGTTCCTGGTCACTCACTACTGTGGCACCAATGGCAGCCGGCTAGACACACACCACTGACTAGCACCACCCGCCGGACTCCTTCTCAACTTTGAACTCCTGCTCTGGCTTCGCGACATCCTGGCATCCTGCGATCCCAAAGCTCGTTCATTCAACCGCGTTAGCAAGAATTCCGCCCGCAGCATGCGCATCTCCTCGACCTTTGGCGGTTCACTATCGGCCCATCATCTGCTCTCCGGCGCCCGCGACTCCTTCTTTCCCCGCCCAGTCGCCCCCATGGCTGATGGCATACGGGTCTCTGCCACGGCCACCGACGACGAAAAGCTACGCGCATTGGGAACATTGGGAACTCGGCATACCAAGTCCCTGTGGCCAGATGTCGGGTTTTCCCCCTTGCCACGGTGAATTCGAGCCATGTTTTCCGCCGAAGCTCCATCGTACACTCTCGTGCAGTTCAGTCGCCGGATGCCCGGATTTCCCCGTGAATGCATCCATTGTCACGGCAGACGTGCGAGTGGCTGGAAAGACGATCTCGTCACTCATGGCAGTCTCGGCATTGGAGAAGCGGATCACCGACATGGATGTCGCGTTTCAGCGGGCCACGGGTTTTTTTATCCAGCCATGCCTACATACAGCAAGATCCATGGCACGACACAGTGTCAGGCGAGACAGGACGAGGTCTTGGAGCCATTCCCCAGGACAATCCCGTTGACAGCACCGTTGTATGCCATTCCATGCCATGCCATGCTATGCTATGCTATGCTCGCGACTTCAACATGGCGTCCAGGGTCTCCTGCGCGAGAGGGCCACCACGAATCCCGTTATCCATGTCACTCAAGTTCCTCTCTTCAGTCTATCCAGCCGTTACCATCCGCTTTCCCCTGGCAAGCGTCTCGACAGAGCACCGCAACTACGCATACGCTTTGTGCGTCCGGTTTATGGACATTCTGCAACGTTGCATAGACATTGACCATGACTTTTCTTTGGCTGATGTCTTTCCGATCCCCGTCGGTTCGGTGGACGTGGAGCGGGACAGGGACGATGCGACGTGTCTGGAGGGATTCGCCTCCAACCTAATTGGCCACTATCCTCCATCTCCCAAGACCAACAGCTCCTTGAACCCTGCAGAGGGGGCTGCCCTGCCCGTGAGCAACGGTGCATTTCAACTGGGACGACCCTGGTGCGCGTCGTCCGACCTGCTTTCTCTGTGGAGGATAATTTTGAGCCGAGGTAGTTTCATTTCGCCCTTTGCCGGGCCTCCCATTCCCATGGCGGCCTACAGCTCAGAATCATTGGGCCGACACTCGGCCTTGTTCAACCCAGGACTCACCCCGGGGGCTCTCAGACTCGACTCGGCCGAATCAGGCCAGAAAGGACCATCCTCGCATCTTGCGGCACAGAACGTGACTCTGGCTCTGTATGCAAGTTTCTTGCTCGACCCCACGAAGCTCCGCGTCCTTGGCGCCAATGTTGGATACAGAATTTCGCTGGCAATGCGCAACGTTGCCTAACACAAGTATCACCCACGATCGACCAACTCGATAGACCAGGTCAGGCATGTCGTCCAAGACGCCAACGTTGATGGTGCATCTATTTGACTGCCTTTCCATTTTGGATTTATCGCCTGAATCGACCCGCCGGGCCCTCGTTCTCGGGCAACCGGTGTCATCAACAACCTGATACCAATGCGAATTCCAACGAGCATGGATCCGTCTCGACAGGCGCCAGGCTCTGTACGGCAAAAACAGGAATCCGAGCTTGCATTCGAGCCAATGGCGTCTGGCTCACAAAATGCGCGTGGCTCATTGGTGCGAGGGAGAGCCAGTCGGCCGGGTCGACGGCGGAGGAATGGCCGCGCTGCCGTCTACGCACTGTTGTAGATTAGGCTCTGCAGTATTGCCATTCGAAACCGAAAATTGGGCGGCGGAAGTTGGCCGAGCACGTTTGGGTACTGCTGAAAAAGACGCGCAGTTTCGGGGCCGCGGCGCGAGGGACAAGAGAAAGGCTGAGGATTCTTTTTGAGCTCAGCGAGTCATTGTCGAGCTTGAATACAATTCACTCAACATGCCTTTGCTGCGACAAGCCATGCAGCGCGGGCATCGCGGGTGACAAGCCGTGAATGGTTCAGATTGTCTTCTGATCAAGTTTGTGCGCTGTTGAACTCTTGATGGGACGATGGACATCCGGAAGGGTGATGTAAAGCGCCGTTCTTGCGAACCATCCAGACCAGTACGGCCGATCTAATCCCG
Organism: Claviceps sorghi; assembly: GCA_018360135.1. NCBI lineage: Eukaryota > Fungi > Ascomycota > Sordariomycetes > Hypocreales > Clavicipitaceae > Claviceps > Claviceps sorghi. Next base: position 16,531 of record SRPV01000354.1, on the reverse strand, counting down.
AGGAATCATGTCGCAGGCCACAATCCTTGGTGGACTAGAACAAGGCCAATGAATCTTGCCGCTGCAGTCATACTGCCCCTTGACGATTCCAAGCCGCGTCGGCCGATGGACAAGGTGGCGTATTCAGTCGTGAACAAAGGGCCGCTACAAAGATGAACCCCCCCCCCCCCCCCCCCCCCCCCCCCCCCCCCCCCTTTCCCCCCCACTCGACACGGTCACCGTTGCAGAGCCTGTGAAGATAATATGCGACCAACTCCACCGTTCTTGTACAGCAGATCATGGCCAGTAATGCTGTTTCTGCTGGCCGCCGCGGGCGAGAGGTGATGTGTCAGGTACGACATCAGCTTTCCGTACCATATCACCGTCTCATCGGCCGCCTTCTTCGGCAGACCGCCATCGACGAGGCGCCTCAGGTGAAAACGACGAAAGGGGACAGAATGCTTCCCGGCAGGAATAGAGACAAGAATGCTGCCCCGTTGCGTACGGCCGGACGGTGGGTGGCTGCACTCTGCACGAGCTCCTGCAGGATTCGAAGGAACGACAAAGCCACCATTGGCTGTGCAAGAATGACAGAGATGCCAAGCCTATCCATCCTTCTGGCACGGCCGACGGCCGAATATCGGCCCCGAGAAAGGAGGGTGCATTCGAGTCGTTTCAGTGTGGCCCGCGGATGGCAGACTGTGTGCGGATCAAAAAGCGGCAGTCAGAGGTGAGCGTCGCCGCGATTCTTTCTCTCGTGGAACGCTGCGAGTGCGTTTTCCGGCCCGGTATGCTTGTTGGTTACCGGGCTGTTGGCATTCTGCGACGGTTGCTTCGGGACGGGAGGCGCGTGGGCTTCTTGGGCGTGAGGGAATCTTGTTCTGATGGTATTTGTTTGTGGATAAAGGACTTTCGGAATGAAGGAGCTTTGTGTACAGTGACGGGTATTACAGTGGCATGGACAAACAGGTTCAGCGTGGTAAACAGCACGAGAACAAGGTGATGGAACTGGTATCGGCTGTCCAGGACCAGACCTGCGACCAGACCTGGGATTGTGGCTGGCGGGAAGCAGGACTGGGCGGGCGCCACTGCCGAGGAGCTGGGCTGAGCGGACTACGCTTTGATGTCTACAGCTGGGGTACGGGTGAACAGTCTATTACGTGGCTGTATACAATAGTACAGACGTGACCCGAGTCTATGCATCTGAACGGACAAACGCCGGCATGAAACCCAATACATACACTTTGGTCTATCCCAACCTTGGCTACCTCCCCTGGGAACTCAACCTCATGGCGTTCGCCAGGCGCTGCCTCGTGCTCTCTTTCCCGCCCGCACTCGGTGCGTCGTTCCGCGGCGACGGATCATAGTACCTGTCCACGTCCTCGACGCCCAACTTCTGGGGACGCGGAGGCGGGGGCGGCGCCGCGTGGGCCGACATTTCCTCGCGGTCCAGCGCCGTCATGTAGAGGTGCTGGTCCCGGCTCTGGCCGGGCTGGTGGCCAGGCGTGCCGTTGGCGTAGGCACGCGTCTCCTGAGGCTGAGGGACGGGTCCTCGAGATCGCGCGTCTCCGGGGCCCGGGGGGCGCGCGCCGCGCTCTTCTTGGAAAGAACGACGGGGGTCCGGCGTTGTTCGATATTGCTGCTGCTGAGACTGCGCCTGGACCTGTGCCTGTGTCTGCGCCTGCGCCTGCGACTGGCGGTACGACGCTCGCCTTCGGGATGGCTCGTCGTTGTCGTCGTCGTCGTCGTCGTCGTCGTCGTCGTCGTCGTCGCTGTCCGACAACCCGCCGTCGTCGTCCTCCTCGTACGAGCGGAGGTCGCTCCTCATGGCCAGACTGGCACAGATGTTGCGCGCGTCCTCAATCGCCTTCTTCTGCTGCTTGAGCGCAATCCTCCGCTCGCGCGTCTCCTTGTTCTCGGCCGAGATGGATTCGATGGTGCCGTCGGGCATCCTCAGAATCTCAATGGGGTCAAAGAGCCGCAACATGCCGAGCAGCAGGTGGCGCTCCACGACCTGCGTGATGACGTTGCGGGTGAAGATGCGGGCCGTGAGGTCGTAGTAGATGAGCATCTTCTCCAGCACCTCCTCTGCCTCGGTGTAGGTGCCGCCGTTCACGGTCGACTCGGCGCGCCACTTGCGCAGGCGGTCCTCGTACTCCGGGTCGTAGGGCTGCACCTCGAGCTCCATGTCGTCGGTCAGGCGGTTGAGTTCCTTTTCGGCCTCCTCGTTGAGGTCCCGCATCTTGACCTCGAGGAAGCGGGACCGGAGGGGGTCGCGCATGCGGGTCGGCCAGACGTAGTCGATGACCTCGGCCAGGAACTCGTTGCAGATGACGCTCAGGTTGTCTTTGTACTCCTGCGCCAGCACAGGCCAGTTGCGCGAGTAGTCTTGGAAGAGGATGTACGGCGCGCGGGGGTTGGAGTCGAGCGGCAGCTCGTTGCCTCGGATCTGCCGCAGCAGCGGCTCGACCTCGCGCTGGGCAAAGTTCTTCTTGGACTGGTCGCCCACGACGCCCGCGGCCGGCAGGTGCTGGCCGTTGACGGTCGAGGCGGCAAAGTTGACCTTGCGGCCCTGCTGTCGGAAGAGCCGGGAGAAGCGCTCGCTTTCCTCGCGGGCCCGCGCACGCAGCTTGTGCGGCGGCGTCCCCTTGGCGCTCGACTGCCGTGCAAAGAACTGCTCGCCAAACGGGTTCTTGTAGTTGCCGTTGACGGCGGGCGTGACGAGGTTGTTGGACGCCGTGAACAGCTCGCCCATCTCGAAGCGCATCTCCTCAATGGTGTCCTTTGCGGAGCCCATGGCCCTGAGCTGGCCGTCGCACCTCTCCAGGGCCTGCTGGATCTGTCTCCGGAGCGACTTGACGTGCTTCCCAATGTGCTTCTGCAGCTGGATGCTCAGCTTTGCGCGCAACGCCGCGACCCCCCACATCTGCGGCGGCAGTGCAGACCAGCGCCCTCGCGTGAAGAACTCGGCCTCCTTGCGGGCCCGATCCTCGGGCGTGAACCAGTTCTCGCCGGGCCCCGGGTTCAGCAGGACGTACCAGCCGAGCTTGAAGTGGTTCTCGAGGTCCTTGTTCATGACCACCTCGATGAACTTGTCTTCGAGGCCGATGCGCTCCGTCATGTCGGGCTTGGTAAGCACGCCGATGGTTCGCGAACCCTTGGGGTCGAAATGGCGCGCCTTCTTCAGGATCGGAGCCTGCACGTAATCGTTGTTGCCGCCGATGACGGCCAGGATAATGGTCCGCCGACTCTTCATGTACCGATCGGAGAGCGCCTCAATCGTCTGGATGTCGGCCTCGGACTGGTCTCTGTTGGCGACTCGCACGAGCCCGGGCAGGTCGACCAGCGTGAGCAGCGGCAAATCCGGCCCGCTCTTCTCCACGACGAGGATGTCACGCGCGGCGAACCGCCCGGGAACGTCGCGCGGAGCAATCAAGTGGGTGGCGTCGCGCATCATGCTCTCAAAGGACATGTCCCTCGTGACGTCGCCGCCGTAGCGCAGCAGGCTGTTCTGTTCGTTGTACGGCCGGTTCTTGTCCGGGATGATGGACACCCTCAGGCTGGTCTCCTTGCTCCTCCGCAGCCGGATCTCGGTCGCGAAGCGCGTGCAGGCACCGGCGTCTCGCGGAAATGGCGTGCCGGAAATGGCCTCCAAGACGGAGCTCTTGCCCGCCGACTGGTCGCCGACGACGACAATCTGCGGCAGCTTGACATTGTCCAGCTGCGCAAACTGCAGCTTGTCAATGAGATCGAGCAGCCCGCGCTGTTCGTCGGCCAGCCCCCGTGTTTCCAAGGACGACTCGAGGGAGTGGGACATGTCGTGTCTGCGTCTCGATGACGACGATGTGCGGTGGTGATGTGTGTCGTCGGTGCGCGTGCGGGGGGTCGACGATGGCGTGGAATGTCCCGAGGAATTTATAGACGAGAAATCAGAGTACGGAGAGCCCATATCTGACCACGCGTGACTCGGGATCAAAGGCCTCGTGTGCTCATGTGCTCATGTTCATGTGTCGAGAGCAAGACAAAGAGCAGACGTGGTTGTGGTCGGGCCTCTTTTATGCCTGCAGCCTGACGTACTACTTTGTTCTGCTTGTTGGCGGACCGCCGCGACTGTCGTGCGTGGCTGAGCAGGCTTAGCTGGCTGACCGTGGCTGTGCGCAGGCTGTGCAAGTCTACATCAGCCTTATGAGAGGCGCTAATCCCGAAACAGTACACGCGGGGCTCCACTAGCACTCAATTGGTTGTTTTATGCACGATGTGCAAATTGGTGGCACAGTGGCCTTTCTACACATACATAACGGTCAAGTTCCCAACCGTTCAACATCCCATGGACCGAGGCAAAACGATGCATGTAGACGAGAGCGACGTAGCTGTAGATTCTGTGAGAGATGACGAGACGAAAAGCCGAAGCGACAGAGAGCCGAAGACATGACGCATGACACGGCTCCAGAAGTGCCGAGTGAATAGAGGCTGTGTGCCTTTCGAAAAAAGGCCACGTTTTGTGAACGAAGAATGTCTGGTACGCGGAAGGAACAAAGATGAGGCGAGGAAGTAAGCGAAATCTATTGATTGACCGGGTGTGACGAGACGAAGACGAGGTGACGAGATGACGAGATGACGAGATGACGGAGTGCAAAATGGCTATAGGCCAAGTGCCTTCCAAAACCACATTATCTGGACGACAAGGATTGCCTAATGCTTAAGAAGAGAAGGGAAGGAGCTTGAGCGAACAAGCGAGCGGAATCAGCCCATCGGGCCGGAGCTTCCAGCCCGGCCAGTGCTCCACTGTGCGCACGAGTCTGGCGGCGGTTCGGTTCTGGGGTCATGAGACCGGAAGGAGACGCCGCGCGGTCGCAAGGAAGGAGGTAGTCCGCACATGGAGGAACTTCGCTAACTGGTGAGGCAGAGCGAGGCGAGACTTGGAATGTCATGGAACTGCGAGGGAGCGCCGTCACGGACGGCCATGGCCCTCTTTGCTATAAGCCCGGAAAACCCTTGAGGCCGATCCCTTTGCTCTTCGTCTTCCTTCTCTTCCATTTTCGCGCTCCTACCTGCTTCTCACACACGACACCAACGGCAATGACACCATGTTGCGGGACTCACGAGTGCTCCCTTGGCCGGAACAAATCAGTCGACTCAGTCGGCATCTTCGACGCCACGCCCGCCGCCAACGAGACATCATGTTGAGCCACTGTCACATCACGTGACCGCATGTATGTAGAGGCATTCACACACGCTAGATAGTGAATGCTCATCATCTTCCTCCTCCATCCTCACAGTTGGTAGCAATTGCACCAATTGCCGACATACACCAGAACCAAAACCAGAACCAGAGCATAATTATTCATTTTTTATCCTTAAATTTGGCATTTGCCTTATATTTCATCTGTCTAGTGGTTGATGTCGCTGCGCACGCCAACAAAATATCAAATTTTAGTGGCTCAACAATTGTATCGATTTCTTCAGGCAACAGGACCGCAACAGACCACAGAAGAGCAAAGGCAATTTATTCATCACATTGCGTTTAACTACGAGCCGTATCTACGTGGAGTCAACAGGTGGGATTACCCAGTCGAGTGGCCAGAACAGCCACCCACCACACGTCACCTTCACACGTGAGGTCACGTTGGTGGCTAGCTCCCTAGTTCACAGCCCTCATAGCCCACACACGAGGCGTGGAGCTCAGCTTAGTTCTTCATCATCATTCTTGAGAGTTCCTTTTGCTGCTTGGCTTGCACTCTAAGAACCCTTGCATGGTCTTTTCGTGCCTTTCTTCCTGCGTTTCCCTTGATGTGACCCGCAACACATCAAGCGAGAAGACTGCTCGCATTGCTATGTGGCCGACAGCCGGAGTTGCACTTGTAACAATAGCTGAAGATGGCTTATTTAAATGGCGGGAACAAAGTATGTATACTTAACCTTGTTTATATTTACTTGCTTAAAGTAGGATAAACTAACGATTGAGTAGCGTCGTTGAATGTCGTCAAACCTGTGAGACGTCCACATGATAATCCTCACTTTCGCAAAGTTCAAATCGCTCGCGTTTGTGCCCGCCTCTGTATCGTCTATTTGGAACAAAACTCCTCCTGTCCCTGTATCCGATGCGTCCGTTGCCAGATGAAACTAGCTATCCGGCCGGGCCCTAAAGGTATCATTCTCCTGAATGCAATGACGCTCAACAGGCGGACGTGGCTAATACATCAAGCAGGCATGCGGTCAACAAGAAGATCATTCGAGCAATGGAATACATCAGCCATGGCTAGTACACCGGGATTCACGGTGGGGATTGACAGTTATTACACATGATGGCCAATACACATTCAACGTACCTATCATGGGGTAATTCGCAATAATGCATTCTGAGCTTCAGTTGTCCACTCTGGCTTGTCTCTCATGGTTTCCTTGGTCTGAACGGAGACAAAAAAAAAAATTAATCGCACAAGCCCCGGAAGCGGCAGAATTGGCGCTGGTGACTGAGGACTATGACGAAAAACACCTGATTATACCAGAGCACATGTTGCGAGAATCCGATATGTTAGTACATCACGATACAAAGGCGAACGTTTTTGACTCTGAAAATCCTGAGGAACGTCAACAGACTGAGGATTTGTTGGATGAATTTAAATCGTTGTTTGTGGACAAAGGTTTTGCGAAGGTTCCTTTGGACGAACACATGCGAAAAAAGATACGGACTGAGACAACTGATCACACCGCGACGTGGCTGACGGCATGTTGAGCCACCCACCATACATGTGAGCCAAAGGTGATCGACGTCTCCGAAGGATTGAAAACAAAATAGAGACCGTTGGCAGTGAGACTCTCGTTTCTTCCTATTCTCCGAGGATTAACCCGCAGACGTCATTTTTGTCGTCAACATTGTTCAATCCTGTTGTGGACAGGTGGATGGACGAACTTGTCTTCTATGATAATGGGATGGCCGACTTCAACAACACTGACGACGTTGCTTTGGTGGCGACGAGAACGGAAAGCGGCCAATCCCTATGTGTGGGCGAGCCAAATCCAGTCCGTTATTGAAATATGGATCCGTACAGATCGTTGACTGAGGAATCACAGGAAATGGTGGACCAATAGTTCGACAAAGTTGGTATTAAATTGGGTGCTCGAGCCGGTGACGAGGATCAACGACGATTGATACGACGTTTGTGTTACACATATCGAGAGTGTTTCGTCTCCCGTATTGAAGACATCAAGACCACCGATTTAGTCCAAGTCCCAGTCTCATCACCATGAAAGATGACGATAGGCCGGATAACAAAGAGTAGCAAAAAGACCTTCAAAGGCCCCAAAATCGTCGTATTAGGAGGGGTTGTTCTAGCTAATATTCTCCCTCAAAGCTAGCCTTCTTTTATCTCTATTTTTCCTCTACGGCGAAGCCCCACTTTTCCAGGAGGGTCACTCTGTTGCGCGCCAAAAAACGGATGTGGCCACACCATATTAATCAGCGCTGTTAGCTAGACCTATATTGCAACACACTCCCTCCCTCAACAGAGACTCTCGTTTCTTCCTATTCTCCGAGGATTAACCCACAGACGTCATTTTTGTCGTCAACATTGTTCAATCCTGTTGTGGAGCGAAAACGAAAACAGGAGGACAAACTAGACGACCAATAAATAGCATGGACAGCTATCTGGACATCATGGAACAACAGACTCAGTTGTTGAAGAATATGGCAAACGCAACGTTGACAACGGAGAACCTCAATACCATCGATGCGCAGTTGCGACAACCTTAATAGTATTCATCGTTTGATTAGCAAGGTTCCAAGCATCTCTGACGAATCGCTTTCCACCATTGTATAATCGATGGTTACCGTTGGCAGCTATCTTGAAGTTGCGGAACGGCGAACGGTCTGTCGATGCCTGGAAGCGAGCTCACAGTTGTTGACAGCTGGCAGGCTGACGGCCCGCAACTGACCAACGCAATTGCGAGTTTCTCACTCGTATCTTCCCTTCGTTTGATTTCCGTTAAATCCCTTTCCATCTCTTCGCCTTTGTTTTTCACCTCAACGCTATGCCTCGAGGAAAAGGAAAACCGCTTCGAGATGCTCAGGGCAGATTTGTATCGGCCAAAGACGTCGCGCTGCGTCAGCGAGAGTCCTTAGACCGAGTAGCAGCAGAAGCTACAGCATCACAAAATTGCTCATAGACCAAAACACACACCTGGAAGGCCTTGTGATGGCAGGCAATGTAATGGGAGAAAAGCTTGAGGAACTCACGAATAAGGTGAAACAACTTCAGGCGCTCTTCCTTACGCTATGTGAACCAGCTGAACAGCGCGTCATTAAGTGATTAGAGGATAACGATGGGAGGAATGTTGCGAACAAGTGTTTCTTTCCTTTGTTTTTTTTTATTCAACTTTCAACAAACATCAAGGGCAATGTTAAATAGTGAGCGGTATCTGTTGTGTGACAGGGCTCCACCCTGGTCGTTGCTTCTCACTGCATAGGGGGCGTTAATTCGTTACTATCACTACTGGTAAATCGCTGGCGCAGACCTGCGAATGGAGGGTCGCGTAACATGCAGCAAAGAAGGACATTATAACCGCCCATGCGAGAACAAAAAATGTATGCATTCTTTATATACTAAGTACTTAGTAAGAGTTTACTGGTTGTATAAAGGCTTTTTACAGGAAAGACATGGAGAGGACATTGAGATGAAGAAAAAAAGAGCTGAAACGGGAAAAAGGGCTGCAGTGGTAAGGGAAAAGCAGCCGGAAATAGGTCAAATGAATGAGGGAGAGCAAGGAGGCGATAGACAACATTCCGCGGCCCGAGAGGCGAAGTGTTGGCGCCGCCATGACCTGACCTCTCAGGCTCCTGCTTCGACCGCTCTGTCGGCCGGCCTCTGAACTCGAAAGTAGTGTGGCTCACTAAGACGGTCAGTTGGAACAACACCCGCAGATGCCGTCCCGCGTGACCCAGTGTCTGTCACAGTCGACAGATGAGGGCAAGTCTTGGTGTCTGAAGCTTCATGCTCGGTCATGCCTTGATACCTACGCGTGATTTGTATTTTGCCTCTTCTTCTTGTTACAAGTTTGGTCTGCCTACTTAGCTCGCACCCCTGTTGACCATGTCGCGCAACGTCCGCAGCTTCTCCTCCGTCACACGGATCGCCTCCTGCATCTCTCGCTCATCCATGCGCTCCTCCCGCAGCTTCTCCTCCACCGTGCGGTGCTCAACCCCCCGCTTCCGCCCCTTCGGCTGCTCCTGACCCAGCCGATCCAAGCCCACCCGCTCCTCCAGCCACTCCCACAGCTCCGAGTCCTGCCTCCTCCACATCTCCTCGTACGCCGCCTGCCGGCCCGGGCTGTAGTACCCGTAGCCAATGTCGGGACCAAACGACGAGCTGGACTTGGGCGAGGTGCCGAACCCAAACCACATGGCCACGATGAGGCCCACGAGCAGGCCATACATGACGTTGCCGGTAAGCACAGGCCGTAGCGAATCGACGACGGGCTCCAGCACGCTTCGCAGCGGTTCCAGCGGGCCCCAGCTCTGCTTTGCGGCCTCCGACTGGCTCGACTTCTTCTTCTCCGTGTCAAGGACCGACTGCAGAGCCTTGCTTCGCTTGAGCTTCTTCTTGCCCTTGGAGTTTGCGCCGGCGCCGGCGCCGGACCGGATGCGAGCCGACGTCGCAGACCTGAGTCCCGCGAACAGCTCCTTGCAGTACTGTACTTGGCCGTCATTGACATTCTTTTCAATCGTGCCTGCCATCCTGTTAGCCATGGAAGCCATGCACAGGGATACAGGAAGAACGGGACCATTCACGAGCAAGGCTCGCGGCGGCAGACTCACCTTTGAGCCAACACTTGCCAGACCATTCCACAGTGCAGTTGATCTGCACTCGCGTGGCGTTGTTTTCGGCCCATGACAGGCAGTACTTTGTCTTGGTGGTGAAGAGGTTGCCATACGGAACCTCGGGCGTCTGCGTCGACACGCTCAGATTGACAGCCTTTTCCAGATCGATTTGATCCATCGTCTCCGTCACAACGCACTTGGTCTGTCTGGGTCCGATAGTCCCATTCAGCGGCTTGATATAGGAAAGAGTCCGGGTCTTGTTCTCGCCCGTCAGGCCCTGTTTGTCTTCCATCTGGATTTCGGTGCATTTCTGCTCGTTCGAAAGCCACTTGGTCATCCACACGACAGACCCTGGACCAAACACGAGGTTGTATATTTTGCCCAGAGGGGCCGGAATCACCTCGTCAGCCAAGAGTTTATCGTAATGCGTTGCAGAGTCGCCACAGTCCGTCGGTCCGTGAGTAGCCGGCCCGGGAAAATCAGCAGGGCCAGCCGCAGATGATGTGCCATCCTTGGCTGTTGAGACGTCTGCTGCTGCTGCTGCTGCAGTAGTCGCTGCCGCTGCCGCGGCGGCCGCCGCGGCCGCCGTCGCCGCCGTCGCTACAGCGGCTCCCTGTACCGTGGGCATAGTTGATGCCTTTCGAGCCACAAACCTGTCCGTATCCGGCTCGAGGCCTCTGAGTTCGGTAGACAGGGACTCGAACTGTGCCTCGTGCTCTTCTTCGTCGTAGAACTCCTCGTCGCCATCGCTGTGGCCATCATGGCCGCCTCTTTCGTCGCCGTCGTCGTCGCCGTCGTCGTCTTCGTCGTCGGACAGCTGATCTGAGCCAGACGCCTCGTGACGCTCCGCTTCGGCCGCCTCCTGCTCCGAAACCACCTTTTCCGTCTTGTCGCCACCGGTTCCTTCCAGCTGGACGCCATTCAGACTGCTTCGGAGGGTTGGGTGGCCCAACTTCCAGATATTTACAATCAGGTCATATGTGGCGTCTCTGCTCGTGAAACTAGCAAATACATGTTTCGCGTGGAGGGTGGAAATCATGAGGCCGTTCTTGAAGACGAGTGCAGTGCTTCGCTTCTCCACCGACACAATCTCGTCAAAGCTCATGACCAATGTTGTCGTCCAGCCCAGAATGTTGCTACTGAAGCAAAGATGACCTTCGGAAACGTAAAGTCGTCCATGAGCCAGAATTTCTCGTTGGATCGCGCAGCTGTAATCCTCAATCAGGTAATCGTCGTCTGGAACACTCTTAAACAGGCTGTGGAAGTCCCGATTGCGCTTCTTGCTCGCGATGGCGAATCCGGTCAGCTTGGGCGCGGAACCCAGGCCGGTAGTGGGATGTATAGCAGCGGCCGCGCCACTGGCAGAGGCAACGGCCGCTGCAATCGTCGCACTCGTCGTCACGGAGCTTCCTCGCTTCCGATGCGGCTTGATGACGCTTGTAAAGCTGGACGTTCTCTGGCCAGGATCTGTCCTTGTATCCGCGTAGTCCATCAGGGGAGGTGTGCGATCGCCGCCGTCAGTCTCGCCAAGTGAGCGAGGCCGGTCCAAAAGGTCCGCAGGCAAAGTCTCGCCATTGAGTTTCTGCGGCTCGGTCGGAGCGGACTCGGATCTCGACCTTGTGTCCACAGCGTCAGGCACCGGCGACGATGCAGAAGGCTCAGCCAGGCCGAGGTGGCTGAGACTCAAGTCACCGGATCCGAGTGTCAGGATAGCGGACTCCTTTTGTGGCATGGTGCTGTCGTGGTTCCGACGCTCGGGATCCATGTCCAACTCGTCGACGGTCGGCGCAGACTGTCCCGTAGCGAGCGAGCTCTGGGACTTGTTGCTGCCGGCACGGCTCTTGTTGCTCCCAATGCCAAGTCCGGCGTTGGGAATTGTGTTGCTGATCGAGTTGGCGGCGTTTTGAGCGGCAGAGAGCATGGAAGAGAAAAACCCCGGGTTGCTGGGGATCGGCTCACCACCGATCTCATAGGTGGGGGTCAGTGGTGCCGTCGTGATGTGAGACAACTTGCTTGGACCAACAACTGCGGAGCCCGATTTGCTTCTGCGATGTATGTTCATATTCGACGCAAAACCTCGGCTTTTATCTGCGCCTGGTTGCGGGCTACTGCCATTCGTGGACGACTTCCCGGGGGGGGAACCGGAACGATCGACCTGCGGAGAATGAATTGGGTCTGTTGGAGTCGGCGGAGTGTTCACAATGACGGGAGCAACATTAATGTCCTTTGACGGCGTCGTGGGAGACAGAGTCTGAATTCTGAGGGGGACGATGCGGCTCGTTCGGTCGGTAGAAGCTATCTTGGGGGCTGGCGATGTTGTCAAATGGCCGAGGACAGGCGGGCGTGCGGATATTGCAGCGGGTCGCGTCAAGGTTGGAGCTGGACCAGAGCTGAAAACGGATCCCCTTTTTGTGCCTCTGAAATTAGCGTGGCGGCTAGCGAATTGTGTGCAAATGCGATGGGCAAGGAAGCTCGGTGACAGGAGAGAGATAAAACTAGAGGACTGGGGGCACGGGATGAGGGTGAGGGCATGGCAGAGGCAGCCGAGAGCAAAACGGCTGGCTGACTATCCCACACATGTCATACATGTGCAGGTGTGTTTGTAGGTATGTGTGTATGTATCTGTATGTGCATAATACATACATACACATGTTGTATGTACATGTGTATGTACATGCACAGATGAGGGTGGCAAGCCTGGCTGCGGCTGACTGTCGCTGGGGGGAGGCGACGGGGGGCGACGGGGTGGTTGGGTGGAGCCAATCTGGTCTGGTCTGGTCTGGTCTGATCTGGTCTCCTGGCCTCTCCTGGCCTCTCAGGGCTCAGGAAGCCTGGCTGCATGTGCATGCAGGGTTGTCTTTATCGACACAGAAATCAGAAGACGAGGAGAAACACGCCCGGCAACATACCGGTCGGGATCATCTTGGACAGGCGCTGGCTCTGGCCCGGACTCAAATGAGCCAAAGCTCCGGTCGTCCACATCGTCGTCGTCGTCGTCGTCGTCATCGTCGTCATCGTCGGCCAAGCTGGGAGACGTCATGTCATCGCTCCCCGGCGTCAGATCGTGTCTGAATCGGCGCTTGCTGCTGTTGGCACTCGAGCTGCGCACATGGTCGTCCCGGCCCGGAGTCTCTGCCTTGTTCCTCTGGCGCCGTCTCTTGGAGGTGATGGATTTGGGAAAGAGCTTGCCCAGGCCATTGCTGCTGCTATCCATGGCAGTCCCGGGCTGGCAGGGCCGGCCAGTGACGACCCAAGTGCTTTTCGTCGGAAGCGTCAGCGCAAACGTCAAATGACCAGGAAACACAGTCGAGCTCGCGTCTCCGGTGCGGCTGTGTCGGCAGCTGTTTGCGGCGTCAAGCGTGCTCGCGTGCCGGGGCCCGGGGCGATGGATTCGCGACGCAGTCAGGCTCGGCAGACGGGAAGATGAAAGAGACGTACATATGTATGTATGTATGTGCTCGGGGTCGGAACTGAGACAGTAGGCGCAATGCAAGATGGCGATGGCGCCGCGGGGTTGGTTTGTCCGTTGGTTCGTCGGCTGGTGCGTTGCGTCGGCTTCAGAGACGAGTCGTTTTCCTTTTCCCGGTGGCGAACGGCAGGTGGCCGGCCCGTGTGCGCCCGTGTGCAGCCTCCTGCCTCCTGCCTCCTGCCTCCTGCCTCCTGCCTCCTGCCTGCCTCCTGCCTCCTGCCTCCTGCCATCTCATTAAACTCAAAAACTTTTCATGCCTGGATTTTTCGGCGTCGCCAGCCAATCACCCGCTCATGGCCGTGGAAAAAAAAAAGAGCCTCCGCACGCCCAAAAGCGTACGACTCACAAGCCCCAGCTCATGCTGGGGCTTCGCCGAGGCTGCACGACGTTGACGAAGCATGCAGCATTCGAGAATTCGGCATCGACATGAGGCGACACGAGACAATACCGCTTGGGACGACGTGACGGTGTGCCGGTGGGTGGTCATGACGACCTCATCCCATGCCATGGCATGCCGAGTCGACGCCGTCTGATCTGGGCACATTGACGCACAGCAATAACCATACCTAAAACGGAACAAATACCCACTTATTGCTCATAATCGCGACCTTTAATTACAACCTTTATGAATTACAGCCTCGGATCAAAAGCCCCTTTTACACGAGGCTTTATTCAATGTCTCTTCAGGGGAAGAAATAACCACTCCATCGTAGCCTAGGTAATTAGCGTAGCCTTGAAGAATCACCGCGCGGCGCGACACGGGTCGTTGCTGCGGTGCGTTGATGGACTCGTCTGATCTGGCTGTTCATATATGTACTTACATGCACATGATGCCTCCACGCATCACAACGCAGCCAAGAGTGCAACGCCGGGCTCCCATCCCATCCCATCCCATCCCCTCCCCATCGACAGACGCTGCCATGCGTGTCCACCGACCCGATTGTCCATTGTCCAATTGTCCGAGTCCACGACGCCGCATGGCGCAAGTCATCGCACGAGGTGGAGTCGTCGACACCCAACCGACCCCGCTTTCGAGGTGAGCCGGCCATTCACAGCCCGGCCTGTGCCGCCCGCCCCGCCCCACGCCAAACCCTCGTCCAGTCTCCAGTTCTCCAGTTCTCCAGTTCTCCAGTTCTCCAGCTCTCCAGCTCTCCGGTTCTCCCAGCTCTCCAGCTCTCCAGCTCTCCAGTCCTCATCCTCGACGAGTCCGGATCCGGCGACCGTCGATCGGGTCCGCCAGCGCACGACGACCATCGAGATAACGGACCAGAGCCGCCCTTGACGGCCGGTTGGTGAATATATCCCGTCCACCGCCCGCACCTGCCCACGCAAGCGCTCCTCCGGCCTGGCACCTCGAACCTCGAACCTCGCACCTCACTCCCTCACTCCTCACTCCTCACTCCTCACTCCTCTCGAGCCACGCCGACATGGACTCATCGCCCATTGTCAAAGCCCACGACCACGCGGCGGCGGCCGCCGTCGCCACCCGCCAGTCCGCCGACACCACCGTCGCCATCAACGAGCACACCCTCGCCGCCGGCGAGTTCGCCAACGCCGCCCGGAGCACCACGAGCGTCGAGGCCCTGCGCACGCTCAAGCTTCTCGAAGACCACCATCGCCGCCTTGCCGAGCTCCTGAAGCTGCCCGCCGAGCAGGCCTCGCAGCACCCGGACAGCCTCGACGACCATGTCGACGAAAAGTCGTCGCAGGCCGAAAAGGGCGCCGCATCGCCCGAGAACAGCCACTCCAAAAAGCTGCCGAGCCTGACCCAACGGCGGTCCTCTGCGCGGGACATGACGTCCTCGATTGCCGTCAACCTCGCCTCGGCACGCGGCATACGGTCCAGGTACCGCGGACAGCCTCTCAGCCCCAGCATTTCCACCGACCAGGCGCCCGGCAACGTCGAGCCGCACCTGCGCAGGGACGGGTCCAGGTCCAAAATGCAGACCATCATGGACACGCAGCCCGGCAGACCAACGTGGGTGCCGCCGACGTCCGCCGCGCCCCCCAGAACCGAGTCTCGAACCCACAACAAGAGCGCTGCGTCGTCGCCGCGAGTCGACCAGATCACCGCGTCGGGCGCCGCAGCAAAGGGCGCCGTGGCAGAAGATGCCGGCTATGCTCGCTTCTACAGCACCTTTGGCAGCATCATCAACAAGATCTCGGCGCCCCTGGCCTTTGCCGGCCTTCCTCTGATCCAAGAAGAACCCGGCCTGTCCGAGCAGTCCATCCAACACCAGCCGAGCGGGTCGTCGTCATCGCCACCACCACCACCACCACCACCTTCACCACACCCCAAGCGCAAGTCGTCGCGTCCGGGCTCTCTGGCCGCCAGCATCCTGGATCCAGACCTCTCCAAGATCTACTCCAAGGCCACGATGCGCGCCCTCGCCCGCGAGGGCCACACCGCCAACGACTCTTTCTACGTCGTCCCCACGTCCGGCCACACCATGTCGTACGCCAACATCCTCAGCTACGCCGAGAAGGAGAAGCGTCGTCTCGGCGCCTCCCACCACAGCGACCTGGACTCCCATCCCCACCCGCCCGACGACGACGACGACGATTTTGTCGACGCCCGCGAGACACCCTCCCATGCCCCCCTCTCCTCCAGCGGGTCCCGGCGGAAGGCCGCCCCCCTGTCCCGCACAGAAAAGGACCTGCGCAACACAATCGAGGAGCTCTCCCTGGAAAACAAGTCCCTCAAGGACATGCTGGACAACGTGTCCAAGCGTCTCCACGCCTTCGAAGCAAGCTCCCAGCACCCAGCCATGGCCCTCGCCGAGAGCTACCGCATTCTACGGCCCGGATCGCCGGCCCAGCATCCCCATCCGGTGAGCAAGGACGGCCCCGACGAGGCGCTCAGGCAGAAAACGCAGGACATGGAGGAGCAGCTCGCCGCCGCGACGGCCCACATGGAGCGTCTGGAGAGGGACAACCGCAAGATGCAGAAGACGCTGGATAAGTATCGCGAGAAGTGGGAGCTTCTCAAGGCGGGCGCCAAGGCGAGGCGGGGGGCGCAGACGGAGAGCGCCGAGGATGCCTAGTGTTGGCGCTGGACGAGGGGTCCTCGGGACGAGACCAACGTGTGGTTTTTTATTCTGGCGCCCCGTGCGTGTTGTGACGCTGTTTCTGGCCCGCGCAGCGCTTGTGTGTTTTTGATGGCATGCTTTGACGAGGTTGGGCGTTATTTTCGTGTTTCAGCTACCCAGCTTGTTGGTTTTTTTTTTTTTTTTTTTTTTTTTTTTTTTTTTTTTTCTTTCTTATCA
>SRPV01000353.1:0-22050 GCA_018360135.1 Claviceps sorghi | reverse complement strand
ATCGGTAGCAATGCGTTGGGGCGTACAAGCCAAACGACGACAGGTTGTTCGCACGCAGAAGAAGAAGGGAAAGGAGGATCCGGCGGAGGCGGGACGCAGGCGCTCGGAAGGGACTGAGCGGAATTCAGCTGCCTCTGCCCGACGACGACGACGACGAAGTGGTGGTGGTGGATGACAATAATTAGATGAACGTGACCGACGCGGCCGGGGGGTGACAGCAGGGGGGGGGGGAGGGGGGGAGAAGGTCTGTGGGAGAGCCGGTGCTGGTGGTGGTTCTAGCCTCAAGTACCTACCAGACGCATTCATTCAAACGTTGACATGAACATAGATGGCAATGCAATGCGCAACCGGCACCTCAGACCTGGCAGACCTGGCACTCGCCCCTCGGAGAGCACAAGGCGAGGCGCAGGCGGCGAGGTAGCGATGACGAGGTGGACACCGCCTCAGCCACACCCGGCCACTACGCTCCACCTGCACTCCACCCACACTCCATCCGCGTCCCACTTCCTGCGGCTCAACGTTCTGCCTGCGCCGAGTCTGCCCCGCCAACTGGACTCGGCCTCGATGCGGCAGAAAAAAGGTTCACCGCCAAAAATTCTGGATATTCTCACGTCAAAGTCAATGGCCAAGTGCTCCTGCCATATTGCGCACCGCTCCCAGCAACTCCGATCACACCAAACGTCTTAACTTCCCAGTCAGACCATGGTGCCAAGCCTGTCGGGCGCTGCGAAAGCAGTTGCCTTCAAACCCGAGAAATCCAAGCGCAATCTGATGGACGATAGCGACTCGGATTCGGACTCTGATGAGGGTGGTGCCCAGCTGGACAACAGCGGTTTCAAGGTGAACGAGGAGTATGCTCGCCGCTTCGAGTATAACAAGAAGCGCGAAGAGCGACAAAAATGTGAGCACAGGGACTTGAGGCACCCGCCCCTCTGGTTGCAGTTTCAATCATGGTATCATTTGGAACTGACGAGACTACAGTGGAGGAAAAGTACAACGCCGATGGCAGAACGCGGAATGTGGGAGGCCGCCCTAAAGACAACAATGGTGACGAAAAGGACGACGAGAACGACGACGACGACGATTCTTCATCGTCCAACGAGACAGAAGACGAAGATGGCTTTCTGGCCACCGAAGATCTAGATGCCCAAATATCGGCAACCCTGCAGGCAATCCGCAACAAAGATCCTCGCGTGTACGACAAGGATTATAAATTCATCCAGCTTCCGGACGGGGAAGAAGCCGAGAAAGTCAAGAAAGAGAAACCTGTCTACCTTCGAGACTATCAGAGAGAAAAGCTGTTGCGGGGAGACATTGGTGGCTCTGATGCAGAGGAGGAGGATGGCGCTCCTCAGACCTACAATCAGGCGCAAGATGCTTTGAAGAGGTCTATCGTTTCAGAGATCAAGGCTGCCAAAGGAGAAGACAGTTCTGATGACTCTGACGACGATGGTGGATTTATGAAGAAGAAAAAGAATATCACTGAATCGGCAACGGCAGCCAAGACCGGAAATGGTGTCCACCCATCAAGAGCTGCAACCATCAAGATATCCGAGCTGGACGTGGATAATGCCGACAAAGACCCCGAAACCTATCTGTCCAATTTTCTTGCTGCCAGGGCATGGATCCCAGAAGAAGGTGGGAAATGGAAGGCATTTGAATCGGATGACGGCGAGGACAACAACAATGCGGACGAATTCGAGCAGGCTTATAACCTGCGCTTCGAGGATCCCGAAAAGAGCAATGAGGTCCTGAAATCCTACGCACGTGACTTCGCCGCCGCCCGGTCCGTGAGACGAGAGGAACGTAGTGGACGACAACGCCAAAGAGACTTGGAGCGTGAGCGAAAAGAAGAGGAAAAGCGACAGAGGCGCGAAGAAAAAGCTCGACTGCGTAAGCTCAAGCTTGAAGAAACCGAGGAGAAGCTCCGCAAAGTCAAACAGGCTGCTGGAGCCGTGGGAAAGGAGCTTACAGAAGCAGAGTGGATGGCCTTCTTGGACGATGCTTGGGAGAACGACAAGTGGGAAGAAGAAATGGCGAAGCGGTTCGGTGATGCGTACTACGCCGCAGAGGATGACGGGACCGCTGGCGCCGACTCGGATGACCAGGATGAGGACGCAGACAATGCCCAGAAGAAGAAGAAGCGCAAGCACCCCAAGAAACCCAAATGGGACGACGACATTGACATCAAAGATCTTGTTCCCGACTTTGAAGACGAGGGTCTCGTGTCAGGTGCTGCTCTAACAGACGAAGTCGAGAACAACAACCGCAACGCGCCCGAAGCAGGAGACGACGACGACGACGACGAAGACGAAGAAGAAGAGTCCCGTCCGTCCAAAAAGCGCAAAGCAGCCGACCACAAGCGCGAAAGGCTAGAATCACAAAAGCAAGCGCGTCAACAACGGTCCAAGCTAGAAGCCCTCGTGGACTCCAAACTCGAGCTCACCAACCACGAACTCCTCAACAACACGGCCTCCTCCAAAAAGGGCTCACTGCCCTTCCGCTACCGCGAAGCCTCCCCCCAGTCCTTTGGCATGACGGCCCGAGACATTCTCCTCGCCCCGTCAGACAAGGACCTCAACGACTTTGTCGGCCTCAAAAAGCTGGCCTCCTTTCGGGATCCAGAAAAGAAGCGCCGCGACAAGAAGCGTCTTGGGAAGAAGGCCCGGCTCCGGGAGTGGCGGAGGGGCACATTTGGCAGGGATTTCGAAAAGAACGGTCCCACGTATGGATTTGAGAAGGTCCTAGACGGGGCAGAGGACGCCCCCATGAAGGACGCACCGGGGGTACATGGCGCGGAGCAAGACATGGGCGAGAGGAAGAAGAAGAGGAAGAGGTCCAAGGGCGGAAAAAGCAAGAGCACATGATGGGTGGCGAGGGGGTGTGACGAGTGACGAGACGATATTGGCAGGAGGGAAAACAAGCCAAAAGAAGAAGAAAGAAAAAAAAAGGTGGAAGAACTGTCAAGGGTGTTTTGTCATGTAGGGTCCAGAAAAGGGGGCGAACGAGGCCCAGTATTATAGAGCGGCGTTGCTACCATTTTCGCACCAATTTATTCCCTTTTTTTTTTTTTTTTTTTTTTTTTTTTTTTTTTATTTCAACACAAGCTGGCATCAAACACGACCTTTTCATCACGTCAACGTCCATGTTCTTGGTACGAATCCACGATGACGCCAAGGGAGCAAAGACGACAAGTACGTCCTGTCTCATAGTATTTCATGTTGGGGTATATGGAAAAGGACAACATCCACGCCAACTCGCTCTAGTACTCTATACAAGGCGTCTGTCACCCCACGGTCATGTGGCGGGTTTCTTTTCTTTTCTTTTTTTTTTTTGTCCTTTACTTCTTCTTTTCTTCGCCTATCCGCTGGTCCGTCCCCTCCCTTTATCTATGGACAAAAGAAAGGAAAGGAAAGAACAAAGGGGAAATAAATGCACGCACGGAAGGACGTTTTCTGGTGATTGTCTGGAGCAGATTTTGAGTACTCTTCCTTGTGCGTTTGGTATTTTGGTATAGTGTTTTGGTATAGTGTTTTGCTGGCAGTGTTTGCTGGCAGTGTTTTGCTGGCAGTGTTTTGCTGGCAGTGTTTTGCTGGCAGTGTTTTGCTAGAGTGTCTTGCGTCTTCTTCTCGCAGTTTGGCCCAAGAGTCCCCCGTCTCTCCCGCTACAATGTGTGTCGTAAGCAGTCCATGGTCTGATGAGCTGCCATGCCGCCCGTCCCGAATAGGGGGTTGAAAGGGTCAATGGCGCCAATGCCGGCGGCGTCGCCTTCCTCGGAGATGCTCGCGTCTTGGAAATCGGCTCGCGGATCCATGTCGAAAGGCATATACCATGCCGCCGACAAGTCGCCGTCGTTGAACTTGAGGCCAGCACCGGCGCCGCCTGGGCCATGGCTGTGGAAATGGCAGGGCGGTGGGTGGCCGCTGTTCACCTTGATGGCTTGTTGATTGTGAGCGAGCATCTTGTTGTCAATGCCATGCTCCACTTGCCAGCTGGCCACGCCCGAATCCATGGCGTGTTGTCCGCCGGATAGACCGTAGCCAAAGGGCACGCCGGCCAAGTCCATGCTGTGGGAGAGGTCTGCGGACCCGCGGTGGTCGACGGTGTTGATCTGCAGCACATCTTGGCCGAAGAAGGGAGGCTGCCCCGGGCCAAGCGCAGGGAAGGGCGAGGCTTGGGCCGGGCTTATGGGGGATATTGCCGCGTAAGGCGGGTTTCGGACGTGAGGCAGGGGCACCGAGTTGTAGCCCGGCGTCGCGGATTGCTGTCCCGGGGCTCCGCGACGGCCAGAGTTCTTGAGCGAGCCCGTGTCCGACAGGGCCATGCTGGCGTCGCTGGTCTTTCTGTTGTTGGCGTGGCTGCTGCTCGCGGACTCGCTCGACCTCATCGTCGCCTGCCTTCGTTTGTTCGCCGGCCCCCTGCCCTCTGTGCTCGACGGCGATGTCAGGCGGGTAAAGTACTCCTCCACCGACTGTAGCTCGGGTTTTTGCTCCAAAACAGCGTCCGCGCCCCTCTCGCCGCGTGGCTGTGCGTTCGGCTCTACCGCATCAAAGTCGGAAACACCATGCGGATATCGGTTGAACCAGTCCGCGTACTGCAGCGTTGGCCATTCTGCCGATCCTTGGACGCCCGGCTGGCCCGATCTCGAAGCGTCCACGGCACTGCGATAGCGGGTGCGGATATCCTCCACCATCCAGTGGAACATGCCCCAGTATCGCATCATCTTTCGCAGGAACTTGATGTTGATTCCGGCATTTACCTCGGCCGTTGTCTTGACGGAAGCGTTGCCCGAGAAGATGCCCAGGATGTGGATGTTCGTCGCAGAAAAGGCGCAATAGCCCGCAAAAGGAGCCGTGACGTTGCATTTGAATTGCTCGGCGTCTCGCAACATGTCGGAAATGCTGTTCGCCGCAGCAACCGTCTTGATACTTGCTTGTGCGACAAGGTCGGGTTTTGCATTCTCGGCGGCCGTGCTCGCGGCCCAGGTCAAGGCTGCCTTGTGCAAGAAGAGGACGTTTTGCTGAATGGCTAAATGCATCAGAAGAAACTGACCCGCCGTCTTCTCAATCATGTGCAGATTCAGGTTGTCAAGCGAGTATTGTAAAGAACCGGGAAGAGTGCGCTGTAGATCGTCGACTTGCTGGACAAGTGTTGCGTAAGTAGTCTGGTCAAGGCAGTCCTTGACCTTCCCCCCGTGGTGTAATTGTGTAATAATGCGGCCCCAGACTCCGATGGCTCGTATGGTGTATGCTGCCACGCCCATGCTGTCCTCGAGAAATGCTTCCTGCCCGTCACCGCGGGATGCCGCCGGTTTTCGGGACCCATCAAGTGATTCTGTCTCGGCCGGAATGTCGAGTTGAAAGTACGATTCCTTGACGGGCAACTGAATCTCAATCGACTCCTCCTTGATAAACATTGGGCGGTCGGATCCGGAGGAATTGAAGCGGTCCATGAGAAAGCAAGCCCACATGATACGCCGGCGGATCTCCTGGTCAACAAAGCTCAGTGGCGATGTGTTTCCGCAGCCGGAGCTGGCATCATCCTTGACGTCCTTGTGAAGCTGAAGGGCAAACGCCATGCGTATGGCCTGGCCGCCTAGGGCCCAGCTGCGTCTGCCATGGCAGGTGCCGAACTCGTGAAGGCCCAGAAGCAGAATACATGTCAACACAGTCACGTTCGGCCAGTCGTACCGCCTCGTGCAGATATGTCGGGCGTGCGATGCCCACTCTTCGCCGCGTAAAAATGGCCTGGCCGTCCCAACGATATTTGGCTGCGTCGCGAATCGTGCGGCAACAGCGCAGACGGAGAGGATAAGGACCGGGGGCAGTGCGTTGTTTCTGCAGAGAAAAGGTGAGTTACCAAAAAGAAAAAAAGAAAAAAATAAATAAATAAATAAATAAATAAATAAAGAACACGGTTGAAGCGGCAGCATGGGAACTGCAGAGCCCAAGTTGACCAGACTCACCTCAGTTTGCGCATGTAGCTTGGCTTGTGCAAAAGATGATATGCTTGTCCATAGACGTTGTCGAAAAACACTTCGGCCAGGTGTTCCTGGACCTCCTTTGAAGGCAGAGCATCACGGCCCTCCAAAAACAACATGTCCTCACCAGACATGTCGCCATCTTTCGAGGCCGGGTCCTCGTCCACAACGGGAGGGCATCCGAGATCCAGCGGCGCCTTTGCCCAGGATTCCAGATCTGCGCCAAATGCTTCCTCGGCACCTCTTTTCTTCAAGGTTGACTTGATTCCCGAGCTTGATCCGAGAATGGCGGGCTTGACAATGGCTCGTGTAATCAATGAGGTCGCGTCCTGGTCTGGCTTGGGAATGATTTTGATGATCCGGTCCTCCATCCGCTTCAGTCGCTTGTCAAGCATGGCCATGTAATCGGTACGAGGCGCTGCTTTTCGAGTGGTGACCTTGTACACGCACGGTATACGTGATTTCAGGCAGTGCTTGCAAGCGGGTTTTTCTCCAGAACAACGGATCTTTTTGCGCCGGCAGGCAATGCATGCGAGAGGCAGGCGCTTGCGATCCTTGCCGGCCTTTGTTTTGAGTTCACTCCAGGCGGGAGGCGCGCTAGACTTATTGTCGCCTTTTTTGCCAGCAAGGTCAGTGCCGTCGACCCTATTATTTCCGGGCAAGCCGAACTCGTCCGTGTCGGCATCCTCGAATGAGTGCTCTGTTGGTGAAGTCCTTCCGCCGTTGTCGTCCTCGAGGGCTTCCAAGCTCTTTGAATGACCACTCGGATCGAGACTGAAACTTGAGTTGGGCCGGCCGTGCAAGGCAGAATTGCGATGTTCATGAAGCATTGGCAGTCCGTTGTTGCCTAATGCAGGATGCTGTGCAAAGTCCGCACCCATGTGATTGCTGAAGGAGACATCGGGCATGTTCATCATGTGGCTTCGGTCTATGTCTGTAAAGGGGAAGGCAAAATCTTGGAAGGCGTTTCCTTCCAAGACGGCCGGAGAGCTCCCATTCAAAGATGCGGCATCTTGCTCGTGATACATGGGATGGCAGGCGTTGGCATCGAGTAGCGGTTGACCATGTTGAGTTCGGTGAGGGTTGGAGCCTTGCTGGCCGCCTGTCATGGTTCCGCCAGCAAGCAGCAGTTTCGCCTCAAGGGCAAGCAGCAGCAGCAATCGGCGAGGGGCCCGGATTTGGCGTTAACAGAGGAAGGTAAATGTGCCTTGTGCCATGTGCCATGAGAAGAGGAGACTTGGAGAGTAGGGAGAGGGGGGGGGAAGGAAGGGGAGAAAGATTCTGCCCCAGAGTCAGCCTGTCCCCTCACAAGCAGAGTCACTGCTTGAATGTACACCGAAGAAGAACGGGATTTATTGCAAGTAAGCAGCCGAGGCCTAGACAGAACAGAGGATGAGTCTTGTTTGTTTGTTTGTTTGTTTGTGTTTGTGTTTGTGTTTGTGTTTGTGTTTTTCTTTTTCTTTTTCTTTTTCTTTTTCTTTTTGCTTTTGCTTTTTTTTTTTTCCCTTTTTTTTTCCCCCGGGCAAAGGAGAGGGGAAAAGAGAAAAACCCGACTGACCAAAAGAAGGACCAGATGGACTCTCGGAGCGGAAATGCTCGCCCAAGTGAAAGTCATTGAGATTGAGGGGAGAACCAGCATCTAAGATGGCCAGGACCTAGCCTGGTGGAGGTGCAAGCCATTTCGCTGAAAGGCCGCGGAGCAGAGGCAGAGCACGGCCAGGTCGCCCGAGTATTTTAGACAGAGACTTCCAGTCCAAAGTCATCGGGTCTGACCTGGCCTGGCCTGGCCTGGCCTGGTCTGGTCGCAGTGTTCCCATGTTCAAACCTCGCACTCCGTATGTATCCCAAGCTGCATCGGTGGCCAGCATCCCGGTCCCTTGACGGGATCCTGCTATACTTGTTTAGGAGTAGCAGGCGGTTTGGGGTGGAACCTGTCCAATCTGCTGGGGGACCCTTGACGCTTTGTGAGGGTGGGTGGGAAACGGCTTTGGAGGAGCAGGGTTGCCGTGCGGAGTTTGTTGTCGAAACTTGGAAGGCAAAGC
This sequence comes from Claviceps sorghi, assembly GCA_018360135.1. Taxonomy (NCBI): domain Eukaryota; kingdom Fungi; phylum Ascomycota; class Sordariomycetes; order Hypocreales; family Clavicipitaceae; genus Claviceps; species Claviceps sorghi. The sequence goes on along the minus strand of SRPV01000353.1, from coordinate 14,028 downwards.
GGCCCAATTGACAAGAGAGGCATAGTCAAGCGTCTTTGCCTGCTTTGGCTTCCGCACTTGTCCACTTGTCCACTTGTCCACTTGTCCACTTGTCCACTTGTCCACTTGTCCACTTGTCCACTTGTCCAGCAGCGCGTACGTGGGTATTGATGCCCTTTTTTGTGGCCGAAAGGTTCGTGTGTGCGTACCTCAGTCGATGGTGATGCCGTCTGTGTCTTGCTATGGTGTTGACGTGGTGGTCTGTCTGCGGTGTGCAGCAGACAGCCCGGGTCTCGTCAACAACCCGAGTTCCTACTTGTCGGAGAGCTGTCCCTTTTCAGAAGAGGGATCAAACCGCTTGAGGCTGTTCAGCCACCAACGCCGTCGCGATTGCTGAACCCGGGCATCATACTGTTGTCCGGTCCTCCTCTGCCAGGAAGCAGCTTGAGCTTTTGGACCAAGGGTCGTGTGCATTACACATACATACGTACATACGTACATACGTACACACACACATACGATATGTACTTGTGCAGCATATTCTCCTCTACTGCCTCAACTCAGCAGCATCGTCGTCACAGAAAAGGCCAGACGCATCCAGTTGTTTTGTATCAGCGATCCGCGGCGGTCTGGCTTCTGCCCGGCCCCTTGCGGTGAAGTCACGGATTCGGTCCCGACTCGCACCAGGGGTCATCGACGCACCAGGGGTCATCGAGGCGGTTGGGACTGTGGCTGCGTCGTAGCCGTGAATAACGACAAGTGCCCAGATAAGAAGGTCATGGGCTTTGGCATGTGCATTGTGGACGGTGGACGGTGGACGGTGGACGGTGAGGGGTTCATGTCAGTGGGAGGAGCTGTTCCGTGTCAGACTCGGCTCCTTGTGCCTTCCACATGTCCACCGCTGCCATAGTCGAGATTGCGTGCACGCGTTGGCTGGAATATCCAAGGCCAGGCCAGCCAGCCACCATGTCGAGCTCCGTGTCGTTCATCTTGGCGCATGGTGGCGGATGGCGGATGGCGGATGGCAGATGGCGGATGTCGGCGGATATCGACGGCAAAAGTGGGTGGTCCTTGCGAATGATGCAACTGGCAAAGAGCCATGGGGTGTTGAGTGAACTCGTCTCGAGATGCGCCGTCGGATATGCAGACGTGTCTGGTTTCGTCAAGCTGGAAATTGTGTTGATGTTGATGGCGGGACGACTGGGGTGGTCTGGTCTGGTCTGGTCTGGTCTGGTCTGGTCTGGTCTAGTCTGGTCTAGTCTGGTCTAGTCTGGTCTTTTCTGGTCTTTTCTGGTCTTTTCTGCTTCTTTTCTGGTCTTTTTCTGGACCGTACATACTCTGTTCGTCCCTGTCGCGTCGGTTGCGTAGCGTCGGTTGCGCGCCTACTAGTCTGGCAAGTTCCGATGAGGCGTCCAGCAGCGGGTGCCAAGTGCTGCTGGTAGAGTGGGCCGTAGGGAATTCCGAAACGTTTTGCACCAGAATTCTGTGGCAGAATGTTTGGGGGGACCTGGACTTACTGCACGTCTGGTGGGTGCCAGCGGGTGCCAGCGGGTGCCAACTGGTGCCAACTGGTGCTCTGGCGTCAGCAGTCTGCTGTGGAACGTGTCTCAGCCCGCCAGGACAAATTTTGCAGGCAGGCACGCGCTAGCCGCTCCTGCCACCTGCCAGCAAAAGGAGAAGGAAACTGGAAGGCGCATGTGCATGTGCAGCAGGTCCACGGTGTGCATGTGCATGTGCATGTGCCTGTGCAGACACCCAAATCGACTCGACTAGTAAGGCTGGGCGGGACAGGTTGACATCATCTTGCCTTGGTAGTCGTTGCGCTCCCTCCATCCTCTGACGACCTTTTTGCTTCTTGATGCCATGGACATGCACGAGCACCTAGTTTCTCACCACTGGATATGGACGGCAGTGTGCTCGTGCGGTTTGCTTGCTGAAGCGACCAGACACTAGCTCATGATCCCATTGCCAACGAAGCGCATGCCTTTGCTGCGTCAAGGGGACTTCCATCAAACCACAAGACAACTTGCTTGCCACATGGACATGGGACCGACAACAAATCCAAGCCAGTGGGTGATTTCGGTACAACACCCATGATGCTCGCCGATCAAAGTCGACTTTGAATGGAATTGAGCATTTTGTATGCACAGTGGACACTGGGATCAGTCATGAGCTGTGACGATCTCTCTGGACCACCTTGTCCACTTTCGCCAGGCTAAGCTGGGGATTGTGAGTGTTGCTATTCGCGCGGCCGTACAATACACCCCTTGAATGATTATAGGTGTGTACAAGCCCCACCTGTTGCAGGTGGCAGGTCCCTTCTTAACAGTGCTGCCACTTAGCGAGTGATCCGTGCGCACACTCTATAGTTATAGCTGTTAAGGCGGCACATAGGGGATATTTAGGGTATTAACTAGGGTCTATAAATACTTTTCTACCTTAATAAATTATATATTATTTAATATACCTTTTAACCCTAGCCTATGTTATTGCAATTTCTGAAGCGACGCCTGATTGGCCTAATCACCCCTGCGAAGTCACGACCTATAATCATTCAAGGATTGTACTGTATAATTCTATTCGCGCGGCCGCCCCACATTATCTCCACTATGTCCCACTGAAGTGCGGAATAACATAAGCCCGGGCAAAGTGTGTGTGCAGGTGCGTAAGTGTGCAAGTGCGTAAGTGCGCAAGTGTGCACTTTCGAAGAAAACACCAGAAAACGCATTCTTAAGGAATTCGCTGCAGCCGCTGCAGCCGCTAAAGTTATAATTAAATATATATATGTTGTGCCTTTATTGATTACCTTTACGATTTTAAGGGTGCTTTGCTCTGTGATGTAAAATAGCAGGGGCGTGTAAGTAAAACAACGCTTTTCCTAAAACCGGCTAGTCATATGGGGCGGCCGCGCGAATAGAATTATACAGCCGCGCGAATAGCAACACTCGGGATTGTGCTCCACATGAGGAAAAATAGAAACAGCGTACAACCTCTGGTCAGCTCTTCCTGGCCCTTCCTGGCCCTTCCTGGCCCTTCCTGGCCAGAGTCTGGTGGTTCTGGTAGTGCGCAGCCACGACTCTCTCGCTGCAGCTTCGCGCAGAACCCCAGATGCTGCGTGTCTCTGCAAAAGGGTTGATGATGCCTGGGCGGCTGGCTGGCCACACCCTGCCGGGCTGCCACCCTGGCTGTACCTGGGTGGATGTGTGTGCCGTTGTGCTTGTGCGGAACAGAGAGTTCTGCAGTTCTTGCGTTCTGCCCGTGTTTGGTCGAATGTAATCAAAACCCCCCTGGCGCCTGGGAAGAGGCGAGATTCGCCGCGTTATTGCCTGGCCTCGGAGCATTTTGAATTGGCATGAATATCCACTGACGACGAACCACCAGCAAGCTTACTTATGTACAGTATGTACTTACACTGTCCATCCAGAGGTCGTTTATTGCCACTTCCATGTCCAGGCCCCCCACGGCGCTGCATCACCGGCGACAAAGTCCCTGCGCACTTGGTCCATTGTCATGATACATACATGCGAGGTCCGCCAGCTTGAAATTATGCAACATGCTGTCCAGTCACGCCCTCCGCTACGCTGCATAATACGAGATCCTGAGGAATAACAAAAGAAAAAAGAAAAGAAACAGAAAAATGAAAAGGACGGCCCCTCCAGAATACCATCGTAGGGGTCATTTACATCCTTCAGCTATCATTATGAGGACAATAAGTTACCGGCTCACACATTTCATTGGGCGGCTGGGACATGCCCCTTGCCTATATGTGCATCCGATACAACGCTTGACTGGCCATTGGCATCCCATACGTGTAGGGAAATCTGACATTGAATGTGTTATGTATGTACATACGTCTGGGCATATATGTGTACATGCATGTCATGTGTCTGAGAGAGCGACTTGGGAGTGTATGAGGGCTGAGGACCTCGAGAATCGACCTTGACACGGACGGAACCCGGGATGTGGCCGCGCCACAAGATCCTCCGTCGTGATGTACATACGCAAAGCCAGCGACTTGGCAGATACAACGGGTCGCAAATAGGTTTGAGAGCTTGTACACCAAAATTATATGGCACAATGTTGATCAAGGACCCGGACTCACTGTACATATGTACCACTCTACCAGGTACCTACCTGCTAGTACCCCAGTGGGTAAGTACTTACTTAGGTACCTTGAGTGCCTTGAATACCTAAAGTAGGTACCTAGGTAGGTACTTACGTGCCAAGTGCACATACATGTACACTGGCGGGCTGCGCTCTTTTCCAACCTTTCCAGGGGCCCGTGACGCCACAAATCGACGGAAGGCCGCGGCACGGACTGCAGCCAATGGCGACGGGCCGCTGTTCTGATTCAAGCACGACGCACAATCAACTACCTAGGTACCTATGTACCTAGGTACCTAGGGAGGTAACTAGAAAGTAGGTAGCTTACCCAGTCATCATCTGCAGATGGCCCTGGCCTGGTGAATCTGGGGAAAACAGTACAGTATGTATGTACACATGTATGTATGTATGTACATATGTATACAGCATCTGCAGTGCGGCCAGCATCTTTGCTGCGTATCAACCAACGCCCAGGGCTGTCACCATGGCCGGGGTCGTCAAGTCCCACGCGAGCTGCACGAGTTCCACCCAGCATGTCACGCCTCAAAATGCTGGAGGCCGTGGGAGAGGGAGTCTGCTGCTCTTTGCTGGGCGCTGGTTCGGAAACTCTCCGGCGGCACTGCGGGATGCGGACGATATGGGTGGAAGGCTCGTCGGAGACGCGGTGGCGGTTAGGTTAAGCTGGTGCTTTGCGACGGCATGCAAGACGAGTGAAAAAGGGCCGACCTTTTCTCTCTCTCTCTCTCTCTCTCTCTCTCTCTCTCTCTCTCTCTCCATCTCCCCTAACAAACAAGGCACTGTAGTAATACAATTAACACAGACACCCATTATATACCTACATACCTACCTGGGTACTTACTTACCTGCCTACCTACATAAAGTACCTACCTACTTACACACAGTACAGAGGTACATTGTAACGGCAACCACACAGTCCACAACCCCAGAACCCAAAAACACAGCACACACCCCGCTCAAGGACGAGCAATCAACCGGCCACCAAGAAGACCCGTCCCAGACACAACGCAGTGCGTCACCATTTCGATAATTTTCCGAAAGCAACTTGGCACCCGCGGAGGCATGACGAGGTCCTTGGCGCTCGGTAGGTAGCCTGAGACGGAGAACGAGCCTCGATTGGCTCCGGGACAGTTTCAGAACGCGCCATGATGGCCCACGAGGTGTGGACTGGACGCTTCGGAGGCGGCGATGCGGCGGCCTCGGTGGGCAAATGGAGCGAATGCGGAAAGGGAAGCGCGCGATGCAATTTCTCATGGCTGGGCGGGACAGCACAGGTCACACCGAAACTCTGCACACCAAGATTGAACAATGTAATCCTTGTTTGATTTTGCAAGAGTACATGACTAGGGTAGCCCTAGTCTAGGTAGTCTATTAAGGAATTAGTATGGTATTTTAAAGATAATTAATTAAATATTTATGTAAGTATAAAAAGACTTTTTATAGTTTTTAATAACTTAAATGTTCTTGATATATTATTAATAGCGTAAAGGCTTATATACTAAAAATATACTAATTTTAGTAACCAAGGTAGAGCCTAGTGGGGCTAGTGGGGCACGTATTGAGTGTAAAATCATTCGGCGACGGTACATGCTGTATGGCAGATTGTTTGGCATTACTCAAACCCAGTGCATGACGTTTTCAGGCGTCGGCACTGGGGGACGATGGCGTGGACAGTGGCAGGGACAGTGGCAGGGACAGGGGCAGTGGCAGCGCGGTGGCAGTGGCAGTGGCAGCACAGCGGACACCTGGCACTAGTACCACAGAGGCAAGTACCGTTTGGCGGCCTTGGCACTAGCACAGCGGGCGGCATGTTCCGCCGAGGGGCCGGCTCTACGTTGCCAGTCGGTTCACGACCCGAGGCGACGGTCCAGCGTCGCGGGCGCAGCACGAGTCGATTGGCGGCGGACGCAAATGGCAGCGCCGCCGGAGCAGAGGCCGTAGAGCTGTCTGGTGTTGGGTACCTACTTAGGTACCTAGTAGGTAAAGTAGGTCTGTACAGACATGCGTTGGGCAGGTACCCGGGTGCGTAGTTGATGCGCATGGTACTATGTACCTACTTAGGTACCTACCTAGGTACTTGGGTAGGTAGGTACCTAGGTACGTAGGGCCCATGGAACCGGGCGGTGCACAAACGACTTTAAACACCAGGTCCAGACTGCAGATGCGGTCAGGTCCTGGTGTGGGGCGGTGTGGGGCGGTGGGCCGCAGAAATGTGAGCCCACCAGAGCCGTCTTGGCCTGGTCGTGCGTCCTGGTCCGCCCGCCTGGGCTTGTCTAGAGAACTCTGGACGCACCCGACATTTGCCTGCCACGGTTGGGCTGGGTGCGTTTTGCCGTCTCGACCACGTTGATGACGGTTCATCAATCTTCTTTCGTCGAGCCTCGTCTGCCCGGCGGCCCTGTCTAGCGCTGCTGGCCTCCCGGCAGCCCCGATCCACGGCTCTTGGCCCCTGCACGGATCTGCCTTTGTGTCGCACACGGCCTTGGCCTTGTGCCGCCAGGTCGTCGACGTCGGCCGCGGACACGGCTTCCATGTCTGTGCCTTGTGCATAGCCGAAGCCCCCGGCCGGCTGGAAGGGTGTCTGTCGGCTGCTGCGTTCCATGTGCCGCTTTGCATGTGGCTGGGTCGGGGTTGATGCCACGACCGGGTGGCGGTACTTTGGATGTGTGGCTGGGGGGAGCTCGCCGGCCGTTGTCGCCCGTGCCGTCATCAGCCCGTGTCTGCTGCGGCGAGGGCCCGTGCAGTCATGATGATACAATTCACCATATGTATACTTGACGGCGTAAAACAAGAAATAGTAGCCGGAAACAAGTACGGCTCATACAGACTTCCGACCTAACCTGCTGTGCAACCGCAGCCACACCCACCAGCGCCACAACCCCCAAACGTCTCGACAACCACCAAAAAAAGCCCACAGCTCATTCCACCAAACAAAAACGCCGACGCCACGACGCTCCGACTGTACATGACGACACAAACGAGTGCCCACGCCAAACTCCAAAAAGTCAAAGCACGCCGTATCCAACCCAGACACAAAACACAAAACACAAAACACAAACACAAACACGTCACCCAACGTACGCCGGCACCCCATACACCACCACCGCCGCCCCGTTCAAATACCGAAACTTGCAGGCATCGCGCGCCCTGGCCACCGCCTCCGGCAGCGACGACGACGACAACGACGACGACGACGACGACGACGACGACAAACAAGCACCGACGGTCTCGGCGGCCGCGTCCCCGTCCCCGTCCCCGTCTTCGGCCCCTCGATTCTTCTTCCCGCCGCCTCTCTTCCTCTCCCCAAACGTGCCGCGCGCAAACAGACCCCATTCCTCAAACGTCCTCCCCGCGAAGCGATCAATGTCCCGGTCCGTCACGTCCCAGAGCGTGCCCACCACCGACGGGCACCCGGCCAGCATGTAGTTCCACACGGGCCCGTGGCATTCAAACTCGCCCGCCTCCGTCAGCGACGCCGAGCTGCACCCCATCAGGAACGTCACCGGCTTGCACTTGGCCAGCCGCCGGATCGTCTTGCCCCGGACGTACTGCGCCCCGCTGCCGTGCCCAAAGTACAGCAGAATCTCCGACTGCGCGAGCGCCTCCTCAAACTCGGCCTCGCTCGGCCGTCTGCTGACCATGGCATGCCAGCTCGTCAGCTCCCGGGCGAAGGCCGGCTGGAAAAAGTCCTGCGTGTTCTTGAGGTCCGACGACGGATTCAGCATGTAGGTGCCCGCCCGCCCCGAGACGTGGTGCCCGCCGCCGCCGCCGCCGCCGCCGCCGCCCCCAGACGAGCTGCTGCCTGGTGATGCCGGTGATGCCGGTGATGCCGGTGATGCCGGTGATGTAGGTGACGCCGGTGACGCCCGCGACGGGCTGCATTCCGTCATGAGCCGTCGGAGGCAGGCCAGCGACGGGACGCGCGACACCGCCAGCCCCTGCATGCACGGCATCGACTCCCACGGAAACGCATGCAGCGCCTTGTCCAGCACCAGGATCGTGTGGCTGCCCTGCTCTCTCTCCGCGCCCGCGCCCGCGCCCGACCTGGCCGCCGCGTAGTATCCTCGCAGGGCGTCGTACGTCTCCACCACCATGGCGTCAAAGTCAATCTCGTCGTATGCGTTCCTCTCCCCGTGGAACTGGAGAATGTCCACGACAAAGTACAGCAGGTCGTTGAGCGCTTCGTCGTAGTCGCAGTCCGGGTCCGTCGGGTCGCCGAGGCCGATGAAGAGGTCCAGGATCCGCGCGTCCAGGTGGACCGGCGCCTGCGCCCTGGCCGTCTTCTTCTTCCCCCGCATCCGGTTCCGCGACGGGAGACTGCCGTCCAGCATCTGCTCGAAGCTCTGTCGGAAGCGAGCCGCGAGGTCCGGCCGCTGCCCGTGTTGCGAAAAGATGCCCTTGAAGCCTCCCAGCCACGTCGTCTCCATCGTCAGGAGCAGGTCCTTGAGCCGCGCGTCCAGGGCCTCTCGCTCGGCCCACCACGCGTTCCTCTCGCCCTTGGCCGAAAAGTCTCGCGCCGAGTGGCTCGTCTCGTTGGCGAGCCGGATGATGTCGACGAGCTCCTCGCGCCCGTGCTCAAAGTTGAACACTTCCGAGTCGGCATCACGGCTGTTGGCCCGTTCCAGCGGGAGCCGCAGGATGAACGGACTGTGTCCGGCCTGCAGCTTGGTGATGCACAGGTCGTGGCGGTTGTCGCTCAGCGACAGGGAGATGACGGACCAAGTTTTCGGAAGCAGATCCACGTACGTCTTGTAGAACGTCGAAAGATCCTGGCACATCTCCGTCGCCGTCGTGCCGGTCTGGGATTCGACAAGCATCCTTGCTTCTGCTGCTTCTGCTGCTGCGGCCGTCGTCGTCGTCACCGTCGTCGTCACCGTCAGCGTCTTCTTCTCCCGTGTCCACGCAATGTTGCGCCCCAGATCCACGGCCACCGTGGCCAAGGCCGACGAGAGCACCACCTTGGACTTGGCCGCCGTCGTCGCAGACAGGAGCATCATGGTCTTCTGCAGCAGCGCAGACAGCCGGTGTACCATGGCACTGTCGGAAACCGACAACGTGGACCCATGGGCATGCGTCAAAATGTCCTGCGCCTGCCGGAGCGCGTCGGCAAAGGCCGGGCCGCCGCTCCTGCACCGCATCGTCTTCTGGCCCGTGGCGCGTCCCCCCCGTCGCGACGGCGGCGGCGGCGACGTCACGGGGCTGGTGGCCTTGTCGAGACATGGCCTGTCCGCGCCGCAAGAGACCGCCGGAAGCGAGATGGTGGAATCCTGCATGACGGAGAAGACGGGATCCGAAATCATCTGCTCCATGCTGTGGCCAACGAGGGTTGCCGCCGTCATGACTTGCTCCCGCGTAAGCGCTCCCACGAGCTTGGGCAGCTCCTTGGCTTGTTCCAGCATGGACAAGGCCATTGTCCAGTCCTTCTTCTGTAGGAAACCCACCGCTCGTGACAACAGGACCGCTGCTAGCAGAGATGATTGGTAGATGTCGTCGTTTCCGTCGGCGTCGGCGTCGGAGTCGTTGTCGTCGTCGTCGTCGTCGTTGTCGTCGTCATCCTTGGGAAGCCGACAACCGTCCACGTTGGCCGACCTGCCGGCTCCGGCCACACCTCCTGGTCGTTTGGCAACTTTTCTGGCCACGGCGCTGCAGGCCGTGGTGGGCGTCGTGGTAGTGGTTGTGGTGGCAGTTACCGCGGCCTTGGTCGTTTTGGTCGGTTTGGTCGTTTTGGTCGCCTTGGTCGCCTTGGTCGTTTTGGTCGCCTTGGTCGTCCTGCCGCCCTTGATCAAGGTGCTCGCCGACGTGCTTCGCCCCGACGAGTGGCCTCCGTGGCTGCCGCCCAACAGCTTCAGAGTCTCCTCGGCAATGGCAAAGAACCTGTCGGCGTTCTCTTCCTGGCCCAGTGCCGAGTACATCTCGCCCGTCTTGCACGCGAACTGGACCCGGGCGGAGCAAGCATCGCGGGGCAGATCGTCCCGAGCCCCCTCGAGGGTTTCGAGCGCTCTGGATAGCCGTCCTGCCTTGAGGTAGATGGCGCCGGTCCAGGTCGCGACCTGGGCGCGGTAGAGGGACGATTGGGTGTTCTCCGCAATCCTGCAAGCAGACTCCGCATAGTACACTGTTTCTTGAAACATGCCAACGTGGGCATACACCGACGAGAGCTGGAGGAAGCACCGCAGGAGTGGGCCGGCCAAGCTCCAGAGCCGCGGACCGTGGACTCGGGGCTTACAAGTCTTCATGTCGGTGCTGGTCGTGCTCGTGTCCGAGAAGCTGCTGCCGTCGGCGCTCGACGAAGCTGCCTCGAGTTTGGCCCATTCGTGAGACAGGGTGCGGACGCCCGTCTTGATCGCCGACAGCGCGTCGTCAATGTTCCCCGTCTGTAGAGAGACTGTCGACTGGACGAGAGCCAAAGTCGACAACATGACGTTCGCTTGGGCCTTGGACTGGGCCCAGGTCGAGCAGGAATCCCCGCATATGCGGTTTGCTCTGCGTAGGTAGTCCGACCTATGAGGACGTTAGTGACGAGTAGATTTCCCCGGCTGCCAAGCGGAATTTCTCCTTACGCTTCTTCCCAGCCGCCGATGCCGGCGAAATATTCCGCCTGGGACAAGTAAAAGTCGGCGACGACCCGCCGCGACAGCCCTTCGTGCTGGTCGACGAGGTCCCGTGAAATATGCAACGCCTCCGAGGCTTGCGTGAACCTGCCGGCATGAACATATCGCATGGCCAGATGGCTGTGGCCCAGCACGAGGCCGTCCCGCGACGCGCCACAGGCTTCTGTTCCGGCCGCCATGGCCTTGGCCAAGGCGATTGACAACTCGAGAAGGACGATTTGAAGCTGCGCTTCGCCTCGCAGGTCGGCGAGATCCTCCAAGGCGTGCAGGAAGTCGACCAACATGTCGGGGTTGTCGATCCTCGCCAACAGGTCCTCTCTGGACTGACAACCGTCAAGCATTGATTTCCAGGACGCCATGTTGTCGCGCAGGACCGAGGCGGGGAAGGCGTCCTGGTCTTGGCTGCTGATCAGAGCCGCCAGCGACGAGGAGTATGCCTGCAGATGAGGGATGAAGTGTGCGAGGCTGGCGTCGTCCCCGTGGTCCTTGTTCCGAAGTTGCTGGGCCACCGGACGCAAGCTTTCCGAGATGGCTTCTACCTCGTCTTCTTGCCCCATGTTTTGATAGAGCAAGTGGAGCAGGACGCGAAACCGTCGGACGGGATACTTGTCGGTCGTGTAGATGCGGAGCAGGGCGGCCGGACTGGGATCGTGAAGGCGAAGGACCTGTCCGGGAGAGGACAGCTCGGCGCTCAGGTGCATGAGGTGCTCAAGCACGGCCGCGCGCTCTTGTTCCGGGAGGAAGAAGGTCCAGTCGTTCCACGACTTGTCCAGCTTTGCAATGGAGCGCAGAGTCCGCGACAGCGACGCGGCCTTGTCCGTCGTGGCCCACGCAAGAGCGGGAGACTGTGTCGCCAGAGCCGCCGCAACATCAGAAAGAACACCATCCTCGGCCATGTCGGTGCAGATGGAGCGCAGCGTGGCCACGGCGTCCTCGCTCCGGCCCGCTCCTTTGCAGAGATCGGCGAATAGCTCTAGCTTCATGGACAGCTGTGCCTTTTCTTTGTCAACCGACGGCCGGTCCTTGACGCTGTCAATCGAACGACTCAGGGATTGAAGGAGCTGCTTGTTGAGATTGCGCGATCCATTCTTCGTCCTGCGCAACTCCAAAAACTTGGAAAAGTACAGAGTCGATATTTTGATGTGATATGTCCCGAGCTGCTCCAACCGGGCGCACGACATTGTTGTGGCATCACAGACAGAGTCCAGCAGATGGGCGCAATTCTGCAGGACGTCATCCATCTGCTGCCATTCCATCGCCCCCGTCGTGATTTCCGACTTGACGACCATGAGAGTGGCATCTAGCGTCTGGTGCACCGACTGGAGAACGGCCTGTCTTCGCTGATCAAATTGGAGAATCTGCTTCGCCGGAGCATCCTTGCCCGGTGCCGTGCCCATCCACCGCCGGACAAATCGTGGATATTGCAAGACAAAGGTCTTCAACAAGGCGCCGACCGTCGGGCAAAGTGGCTGGAACTCGCCCCTCGGGCTCGGTTCCCGCATCAAGACCCCGACGGCGGATCGTCTCACGGCCGCGAGACTTTCGAGAAGCTCATTGAGCTCGCCGGCCGTGCCACTCAGACTGCCGCCCAAGCTGTCCGTGACTTGCTCAATGCGCCGCGCGATGCCCGGGTCCAAGTCTGGTTTCTTCAGCGCAGATGCCAAGATTCGAGCAGACACGGAGCAAATCAAGACGGCGGAGTCGGAAGCCTCGCAGAGCGACGCCCCGAGGCTCTCGAACCAACAGCACGCCCCATGGTACTGCCGAGCGGCATGGGCCATGGACCCCAGAGCTTGGTATATGGTTGAGAGCGGAGACTTGGAAGAGGTGGACGGCTCGTGCTTGTCGACACGAATGATTTGCATGAGTGCTTCGTAGGCGGCGGCCGCCGTCTGGTAGAGCAGTTTGTCGTCAGCCTTGAATCGTCTGGCAAAGGCGCGAAGACAGCGGCCGAAGGGGGTCAAGATGTCATCGTCGATGCTGCCGCGATGGCCGGCCAGTCTCCACCAGAGCAGCTGAGTGCGGAAGGCCAACGACTGCAGCTCAAAGGCGACGAGCGGGCTGGGGCTCAATCGAGATTCCATGGCCACCGCATCTTCCTGCCCGGAGATGCTTGGCAGCATTGACAAAAGCGTCTGCGATGCAGAGGCAAGCTGCCGAGAAGCCCTCTGAGCCTGCTTCTCTCCGTCGGTGGCCATTTTCTGCAACAGCACCACTGGGCTGCTGGTGTGTTTTTCCTGCAGCATGGGTAGTATTGCCTCGATATGAGCCGGCTTTTTCGTGGCGCAGACAAGCTTGAGGACCTGGCCTTGCAGCGTGGTGATGACGGGCAGCGCAGCGCGAGAAATGTTTCCTTTGAATTCGAGCAAGTCGGCCACCTCTTCCGCCACGGTCACCTTGTCGGACGCCGCCGATGGCTTTGTCGTCTTGGCCCTTTCTGATCCTGCGGCCGGTTCGAGTCGACGTTTTAGTAGCCTCATATCCCTCAATGCCTGATCGTGTAGATGAAGACTCAGAAGCTTCCCGATAAAGGCCGCCATGCCGTTTTCTATCTGGAAGTCGTATTGGGGATCCTGCACTGCGGGTTTCAGAGAACGAAGACACGCAAAGGCCACACGCGCGCATTCCACCGTGGCCAGACATCCCGTCGACTGTGCCGGTGGCGTAGGTTTCACCTTGGACACGGCAACATTCGGAGAAGTCGCCGTCCGGTTGAGAGCTCGTGGCTGGATCGGCGACAAGGGCGCCGAGAGCGAGCGACGCAATGCCCGCTTCGAATCCGTCCGGGAGGCATTCTCCGTCTGTTTTCGGGGTGTGGACGGCGTTTTTGCAGCCTCTGCGAGTGCCTTTAGAGTCGAGTTGACGACGTGGGTGGCCAAGGCAGTCCTCTCTCTTGCGCCAAGTTGCCCTTCGCGTGAAGCAGCAGCCGTCTTTTTCGCCGTCGTGCTTCTCGATCTTGACACGGTCGCGGATTTTGCCGGACGTGAGGCCGGTGCGGAAGGGGCGGACGGATAGGATGTTTCTGATTCCACGTGAAGGAGTTCCTTGAGGGCAACGACGGTAGTCGGCGTGCAAGTCGCGACAGAGGCGACGGCAGCCTTGACGGCGTCAGAAGAAGCGTGTGACGAAGCCATGGGAATCGTGAGAGAGTTAGTTTGTGGGAGGTGGTGTAGTAATCATGTCGTCGCAACGTCAAGTCGTGGGACCGAAAAACGCCTAGAACAAGACAAACAGACGCAGTGGTTTGGCAAGCTGCGCGGGCAAAGGGAACAAAAAAAAAAAAAAACGGAGGGGCAAAAAAAAAAAAAGTAAAAAA
>SRPV01000352.1:0-22055 GCA_018360135.1 Claviceps sorghi | reverse complement strand
CTTTTTTTTGGGCCCCCCCCCCCCCCCCCCCCCACCTCATTTTTTTTTCTTTGTTTTTTTTTCCTTCTTCTTTTTCACTCTCGAGTTTCACCCAGAGAACTGAAACCGAGCGGCTTCAAGCTGACCCAATCCATCTCGGGGAGCAACATTGCGCCGTCGATAGTTCGATGTAAAGTCTTGAAGCAATGTTCGCACGTGTCGGAGACTCCCCACATCTCCAGACGACAGCTTCTCCTTGATCTTCGTCACAAGTCGCTGAGCCTCAGGTGCGCTCACGGTTCCCTGAGGAAGAAGCTCAATGGTATGAGCGACCCACTGCGTCGTTTCTGCGGGCATAATTTCAAAGAGCCCGAGGATGACCCCGCTTCCGTCTGCGAAACAATCGCTGGGAAAGGTAATCATCATTCCCGCCATCGTCTGCTTGACAAGGTCCGCCCCATGTGCCGCCAACAAACTCTTGACGATGCCCCTGATTTCTGCCGCTTGCGCTTCGGGGAGGTTCTCGCTCGTGGCCGGGTTGTCCCCACCGTACGACAACAAGTCCCGCAAAAAATGAAGAGTCGACGACAAGGGATCCCTCTGCTCCAAAGTCAAAGCATAGATGGATGCCTGGAAAATAGGCGCCAACAGCTGTGACGGTATCAGCTTTTGCGGATAGTACAAAAGGGCATCGATCAAGAGGCGGAAGAAGTCATCAATCACGTCCGGCAGGTCCCTGGGCTGCAAATCTGCCATCACTCTAAGAAAAGCCGTCGTTTGAGCCTCAAAAAAGGTGTAAATGTGTTCCGTCGTGGCTTGGTCCAGGTGCTCCCGATCCTCGGAGAACTCGCGTAGGATGGCTGATGTGACCCAGAGGAAGCATCCCTCCCTGGACGTGTTGAAACTGATGGCCAGTTTGTTGGCCATTTCGGGTAGCAGAGGAGCCATGGCCGTGCGGTACGACGTAACCATATTACGCCAGCATCGACAGATGCGCTCGCAAATCGGAGTGAAATCCAGGAAATTGTCTAGAACAGTCGAAAGAATGGGGAACACTTCTTGCCAATACTTGACTGCCGGGTTTTCCTCGCCATAATTCACATAAGGCATGACATGCTGCACAAAGATGGTGATGAGCTGGAGGTGATCTGAGGTGATTTGCAAATTAGTTGACGAAAATCCAATGCCGGAACCGTTGCACTTTTTTCTTTTCCCTCCTTTCCTTCTCTCTTGTAGGGACATGGAGGCTCACCTGCTAGCGCCAGTTTTCCTTCATCGTTGGTGGCTTGATTGGCCTTGGTCATCAATCTCTGTACAAGAGGATCCACGTATGTCTTGAGCAGTCTGTACGTTTCAGCCACGCGCTGAACAGCAACGACATTGGCAACACCCTCGGTGAGTTCCTCCTTGCTCAAATCCGGCAGCTTATCCAGAACCTGGTCGTAGAAAGTCTGCAACTGCAAAACTTGTCCACTGAGAAGGTTTTTGCAGTCAGTGCAGAAGAACCTGAGAGCGAGCGCCGAGGCTCTCAAGATTTCTTTGGATTCTGTTTGGAAAGATTCGACAATGTAGTTGAACTGTGGTTCCAGATATTCAGCATGAGCCGAGGTCCATTCAGTATATCGTCCCAGTACCATGATTGTGGCAAAGCGAAGCTTCTCATGGCTGGGGATCTGAACCAAGAGAGGCATGAGCTGTGGGAGCACGATGCTTTCATCCTTGTCAACCATGCGACCCAAGGCTCGCATGGCAAACAGGGGAGCCTCGAGCTCTTGCCAATGAGGAACGTGGGATCCATTGACTTGTCCGGCGTATTTCTGCATCCATAGCTGGATAGCATGCAGAACCTTTGACAAGCACTCCGTCACCCCCATCACATCGCAAGAATCCTTGAGAGTATCGCCCATTCGATGACGAAACTCGCGGAATTTTTCTTCCTGCTCTCGGTCGCCGTCAAACAGATCTGATTCGCTGCCAGAGTCCGGCGTAGGATACTCCAGGTGCTTCAACAGAATGTCGACAAGTTTGGAATACACGTCCATGAGCTCCATTCTGCCCTGAATGTATCGCTCCAAAACAAGATACTGCTTTAGCTCATACCAGAAGTCAAAAGTATGTTCAATGACGTCGCACTCCGAGTCGCGAGCCGCGCATTCGAGGACAGCCTCCACTAAAGGTCTGAACTGGGATGGCTGGCGCGCTATGGCAACCACCCAGCTCGTGGCGGCCGTCGAGAAGACTTTGGTCAGCGCTTTTAGCGCGTCTACGTCCTGATCCTCGGCGACCTTGGCGATTCGCGGCGCGAGAGCGGTGATTTGAGGATACATGGCATGTACCGCCTCTTGACTTTCATCGACATCCCGAGTCTCTCGCAAAATCGTGCACAAACACTCGGCAGCCTCCGGACCACATTCGTCGCTGCTGATGCCCGCAAATATGTGTGCAAGCAAGGGAGATGTGATGATGTTCATGACGGGAACTTCCCGAAGCCATGAAGTGATGCACTCCATGAGCTGAGGGTTACGTGATGCTGCCGCTTTACGAAAATGTGAGTATCCAACAAGGTGAAGAAACCGGGGCAAACAATACCGATTGAACATGATGGAGATGACATACGTGAAGATTGCGAGTAGCTGATGAGAAGTTGTATCACCTGTTCCGTGTTGTCCCCTAATAGGACTTGGGTCCGTGTCGAAAGCTCTTCTTCCTGTGTCCCAACGATTAGACTATGATCCCCATGCGGTAAGCTGATGCCGATCAGATGAGGGACGTGTCGCCGCGCGGACGAGAGTTCAAAAACAAATAAATAAATAGAGAATAAAAGAAAAAAAAATAGGTTCCCGATCGACGAGTCCGCTATCCACGTACAGACAAGGTAATTTTTCGACCTTCAGTCACTTCTTCGGGCAAAACTCGTAAGAAGTCCAAGATGCAAGCGTGGCTTTCGGGGCTGTCGCTGAGAGACTGCACCACGGAGGAGAGCACATCGTTCCAATCCTTCATTTGTATGGCCAAAATTGCCAGACATACGCAGAGCTGAACTCGAATAGGTTTTGGTCCTGCGGCAAAGTGCTTCAGCAGCAAGAGAATCTGACTTCTCAGGGCGGGTAATTCGCTCGGGGGGACTTGAGTGGTGAGGTCATAAGTAATCTGACAGATGACAGTTAGACTTGTTCTCGAGATTGCATTTCGAAGAGGGCGGGGAGTTGTTCTTGGTCGGGGTAGTGATAGAGACCTTTCCACGAAGGGTGATGGCAGCGAACAAGGTCGCTTCAGGCTCGGCGCTGGATTGAAGTATTCCCATCAGAGTACCCCATGAACCTTTCTATGCAGACAGAATTACAGAACAGACTGTCGTGTCAGCAGAAGTTTGGCTTGCGCAAATCAAACGGGAATGACGACGTAGGAGGGACAAGCGTGTCTGCCGAGGCAGACGTACCGACTTCTGGAATTTCTCCAAGTACTCGTGAGCTTTGATCTTGTTTTCCTTCTCGCCAGTCCGCATTGTCGTGACCGCGGCAAGCACATCGGACGGCGTGAAAGCCTCGAGGGCTCCGTTGGACGCCATTTTTCATCAAGCCGAGTGCGTCTTTTCACCAAATGACGTGATACGTCTCTCAGGAAGAGCTAGCTGCAAATGAATGCCGAGCAATAGCTGTAAGCGTAGGTGTAGGTGTAGCTCGTAGAGAAAGACGAGTTCGAGCCTCGGACGGGTATCGCTTGGCGCTTGGCGCTTTGCGCGCAGTCAGACACTGCCCCAGAATGCTGGCAGGAGGGGAGGAAAGGGACGTGACGTGTTCTAGCGTAGGCAGGCCGAGATATCCGGGCACAGCACAGCGGGAAGGTTGGAGAGACAAAAGGTTGACTTGTTCAGGATTGGAAAAGGAGCGAGCAGATTCAAAATCGAAACGCATCGGTCATCTCGGCTCCTTCATAATATTTGGCGGGGCAATGCGTTCAGACTTCAAAGTGCACGCACGCATAGTCTGGCGCCCATGCAGCCCATGGAGCCCAGCAACGGCCTGACTCCGAAGCGGCGGGGCCTTGTCAGGACGGGACATACGTTTTTCCGAACAGCCCAGAACGTCTCAAGTTGGAACATTCAAGTCCACGTGTCAGCAGACGTGGTGCTTGCATGCTGCAGCGGACAAAGTTGAAACCGAAGAAGTCGCCTCGCAGTCCCGTGCCCATCGGACTACAAGATAGAGGAACAACTACGGAAGGTGTCAAGTCAACGTGTCTGGTTGCTGTGGAGGCTTCACATGTCCAAGCTTGCACAGAAAGACTCAAAACGCCTGGACGTGTGTCGCCCCACGGTCGTGGTCGTCTTGATGAAGCGGTTCTGCTTCTGCTCCCGTCTCCGCAGAAATGCACATTAACGATACATGTAACGCGCCTGTTTGCCTGTTTGCCTGTTTGCCTGCTGCATACTGCCTGCTGGAGCGGCGCAGAAGCCCCTAGCAATTCCGTCATGACGACCCGTCTCATACCGGCCTACGGAGGCGTGACGCATCCTGATGACTGTTTTATCTCGCCATTTCCTAGCACGAGTCCATGCAGCCTTCTGTCGTGTTCTCCCATTGGAACTCGCTGCTCTGGACAGCCGGATAGAAGCTGCTCCGTAAGCGCCAATGCATAAAACTGAGTTGGCGGAGTTGATCCGGCCTCGTTGTCGGGCGACCTCGCCTGGGCCAGGTATTGATTCATGAAACGATCATAGAAGCCTTTGCCATGCCCTAGTCTTTGCACATTTCCTGATTCATCAAAGTCAAAGGCAACACCGGGCAGCAGCATGAGATCAAGGCCGGCTTGGTCGGAGTGGTGAGCATCAGGACCCCCAAGAATGCGTTGCCGTCGAGGTACTGTGGCAGGGTCAATACTGGGAATGCCCCAGCGGTCGAGCTCGAGGCTCTCGTAATCCTTGACGTCTTTTAGATGCACCATGTCCATTACCCTATCGGCCGTGTTTAGCGGGTTCGGCGGGTTCAGCGGAGGCTTGTGGAGATATGGGACAAAGACTTGCTTTCCCGACGCGAGGGCATGCCGTACAATTGCATCCGTCTGGACCTCACCCGAGGGCATGGACAGATAGATGCTGATTCTCCTGGCATCCACATAGGGCCTGAAGGTCTTGAGTGACTCGAATATGTTGCGACCTGCGTGGATCAGTCATGAGACTCATGACTCACGGGGCTGAGGGCGGCATGGCAGAGAGGATGCTGAGCTGGGCGACAGTATTTCCAGGATTGGCCTTACTTTGGGCTGCAATTGCTTCGGGGGAGACGGTCGACAGTCTCTGTTTGACCATGTTGCGCAGCCGCTGCTTGGCCGCGGTCAGCGGCGAAGCCATGGCTAGGCAGGAAGCGGCGTGATGACGTCGTGGCTGGTGATGGCCGCGTAGCTAAGACGAACGACGACCGAACGGTAGACGAACGGTAGACGAGCGGTAGACGAGCGGTAGACGAGCGGTAGACGAGCGGTAGACGAGCGGTAGACGAGCGGTAGACGAACGGTGATGAGTAAACGATGGAATGGATGGCCCCGGGGCCAGCGGCCTGATGATCAGTGGAAGGGACGGCGATGGGATGCGAACGGTCGATGACTGATTGATTGATGGCGGATTGATGGCTGCAACGGGCAATGTGCGTCGGCTCGACCAACCAAAGAAAGAAGGAAAGGAATTCCATGTCCC
This sequence comes from Claviceps sorghi, assembly GCA_018360135.1. NCBI lineage: Eukaryota > Fungi > Ascomycota > Sordariomycetes > Hypocreales > Clavicipitaceae > Claviceps > Claviceps sorghi. Next base: position 16,384 of record SRPV01000352.1, on the reverse strand, counting down.
ATGTCCGTGCCGCTCCGCTGTGCAGGGGCCCAGGGGGTTTTCGGCTATCGGCGAGCCTCGAGAATGACTGACGCAGCACGGCCATCAGATCAGATGCATGTTGTACGACCTTGGTACCTGTACTGAATACTCGATGTACACAGTACTAGGCTGGTTGGATCGCTGCCTCCCGACCTAAGTAATTTACCCAAGTACCTACTTACCTAAGAAGGTACCTAGGTACAAATTGCACGAGCGACAAGCCGGGGCCGAGCATGGCAGCAGGGTGCTCTGGCTCCTCGAGCCCTCGGAAAGCAACAAAGCGCTGGGCACGTCGCTGCAGCGCACATGTACAGTACATGCCCAAGTACTCTCTGCCTAGGTACCTAGGTTGGTGCTTAACCCAGCACGAGATACTTATACACAAAGTACTTATGTAAAGTATGTACATAGTCTTTGGTGGCTGCGGGGTGACAGTGTACATACAATAGACCGCGTTCCACAACGCCTGTGCCCCGTCCCGCTGCCTCCCGGCGCCCAGGTCGTTGCATGTCCCGTCAATCGCAGCCCCTTGCTCTTCAACCATGGTTTCTTCACACGAGCGTCGCACATGCGGGCGGCAACACATGGCATCAGTCAGTTGCGCGCTGTGCATTGTGTGCACTACATCTGTATGAGTCGATGCGTAGACTAGGTAAGTGCCTACCTTAAGTACGTAGAGCATCACTACATGTACGTCTCTACCTAAGTAGGTACCTAGGTAGGTAGGAACCTAGGTACTTAGGTAAGTAAGTAAGTACCTAAGTAGGTAGGCAGGTGCCCAACAGACTAGGTCTCGCACTCGGCCCATTTTTGCTTCTTTTACTGTCTGGTCGCCCCCGCCATGGGCTCCTTCAAGACGATCCATCCAGCCAGCCTTCTCGCCTGCCACGGTTGGGCTGGCTGACTAACTCTCCCAAGTCATTCCAGCAGGAGCACCTGCAAGCACACGGCGTCCCTGTCCAGCCTCTCTAACCTCTCCCACCTTTACTTCTCCGCCTCTTCGTCTCTCTAACCCCTGGCGGCTGCTTCATCCTCCACTCCACCATCCACTTGTTGGACACCTTCGGCCGTACCGCTGCGCCAGTTTCGTCGTATCCTCCACCTCCCATCGTCGCCCTCGCCGCCCTCGCCGCCCTCATCGCCCGCCGCCGCCCACGTCTGGCCATGGTTCAGTCGCCTTCAGCCTCGACGAGGCAATAACTGACCCGGACCCGCCCCTGCGTGACATATAGCTGCCCAACGTCGACATGACCTCCAAGACGACGCCGATTCGTTCTGTTCCTGATTCTTCTCCATATGGATCAGTCGCCATGCCTCGTGATGCGTCCTCTATGAGAAGCCAGTCCGAAGGGACTGGCACCCATCGTCTTCGCCACGTCAGCTCGCATTCCCGTAGCCATCGAAGTCTGAGCTCCCGGCGGTCCATGGCTTCTCGGCAATCGTCACGGCGATCCGAAGAATTGGACGGCGCCGCGTTGGTCTCCGGCCTCGACGGTCGCTTTGGTCTAGCAGAGGCTCCGCTTGCCAGCGAGATGGTAGACAACGGCGAAGACGCCGACGAAATAAGCTCAGAGCGGGACTCGCACCTTTACGACGACTACGACTACGACTACGAAGACGACGAAGACGACGAAGACGACGCAGACGACGCAGACGAAGAAGAAGACGATTTCCTGACCGGGTCGTCACGAATTCTTGCCGAAGAAAACTCTCCACATGAACTCGTTCGAGCATCTGTACCTCCTACGGATAATACCACCTTGTCCATCAACACGCCTCGTATGTGGTGCCTGTCGGTTCTATTTTCCATTCTCGGCTCGTCAACGAACCTGTTCTTCTCTCTGCGATACCCCAGCGTTGCCATCACTCCTGTCATAGCCTTACTGCTAGTCCATCCCCTAGGCCTTTTGTGGGATGCCATATTGAAACGACCTGATGACCCTGAGGAAGTGTTTGTGGACGGTGTTCGTACCTCAACTCCGAGTGGTGCTGATGACCCAGTGGAGCAAAGGAAGAAGCATCCATCGTCGTGGCGGATGTGGTGGGCGCAAGGGAAATGGAATGAAAAGGAACACGCCTGCGTCTACGTCAGCAGCAACGTTGCTTTTGGCTTCGCCTTCGCCACGGATGTCATTGTCGAGCAGACGCAATTCTACAATCAGTCCGCGCCGATTGTTTACCAGCTCCTCCTGACCATCTCGACCCAGATTCTGGGCTACGGATTCGCAGGCATGGCCCGTCGGTTTCTCGTCCGACCAAGCGGCATGATTTGGCCGGGAACGCTCATGTCTGCCGCCATGTTTTCCACCTTGCACAAACAGGACAACAAACCTGCCGACGGGTGGACAATCAGCCGCTGGAAGTTCTTTTACGTGGTGTGGATCGGTGCCTTCTCCTTCTACTTCCTGCCAGGCCTGTTGATGCCAGCCCTCAGCTACTTCAGCGTGATTACCTGGTTCGCGCCCAAGAACGTCGTCATTGCCAACCTGTTTGGCGTCACCTCCGGGCTCGGCCTCTTTCCCATGACCTTTGACTGGGCACAAATCACCTACGTTGGGAACCCGCTGCTTGTGCCGTTCTGGGCCGCCATGAATGTCATTGGCGGTCTGGCCATCGTCATGTGGATCATCGCGCCCATCTTCTACTACACCAACGTACTGTACGCGTCGTATCTTCCTATTCTATCCGCTGGCGTCTTTGACAACACCGGCAAGATCTACAACGTCAGCAAGATTCTGACGTCGGAATTTCTCTTCGACAGAAAGGCCTACAAATCCTACAGCAGGGTCTTTCTTCCTGTGACGTACATGCTCAGCTACGGCATGCAATTTGCCGGGCTGGCTGCCCTTCTCACGCATACGTTCTGCTGGCACGGAAAAGATATCTGGCGAACCTGGAAACTGTCTTTGGAAGAAGCACGCCAGGAGGGCAAGCCGACGTATCGACCTGTGCCTGACGCCGAGTCGCAGTCAGGGTCGCGCATTCGGCAGCAAGCAACGTCTTCAGCCACTAGTCTTGGGAGCGAACACTACAACCGCATGTCCGCATCTGCTTCGAACGTCGACAACCTCATCAGTCGCGAGGATATTCACTGTCGGCTGATGGCTCGATACAAGGATGCTCCTCTGTCATGGTACTTACTCACATTTGTCTCCATGACAGCCATGGGCATGTTTGTCGTCGAATAGTACGTGCCTCTAGTCCACTCTGTGTGTTCATGTCCCCTTGTCGCCTCGGCTACGTTCCTCTTTCCTTCTTCCTGCTTCCTGCTTCCTCTTTCTCCTCATTCTTCTTCCCGAATCATCCTGTTAATCCAACTCTGTCACAGCTACCCCGTCCATCTGCCGTGGTACGGCCTCCTTCTGGCACTTGCCATTGGTGCCATCTTCTTCATCCCCAATGGCATCATCATGGCTGTGACCAACCAACATAGCAGCATCTACCTCATTTGTCAACTCATCTGTGGGGCCGTATTTCCTGGCCGCCCCATCGCGAACATGGTCTTTGTTACCTACGGCTACATCTCCTCGGCGCAAGGCATCAAATTCGCCTCCGACCTCAAGCTCGGCCATTACATGAAGATCCCCCCCCGCATCATGTTCCTCGTGCAAGTGGTGGCCACGCTGGTCTCCTCCGTCACCCAAATCGGTGTCCTAAACTGGATGTTCGCCAACGTCAAGGGCATATGTACTGCCGACGCCCTCAACGGTTTCACCTGCCCCATTGCCCGTGTCCATTTCAACGGCTCCATCCTATGGGGCGTCGTCGGGCCGGGCGAGTTCTTTGGCCCCGACGCCATCTACCGCTCCCTGGTCTGGTGCTTCCCGCTGGGCGCTCTCCTGCCCATCCCCCTATGGCTCTACGCCCGCCACAAGCGCCGCAGCATCCTCCGCAAAGTCAACCTCCCCGTCATCTTTGGCGCCATGTCCTGGATCCCCCCCGCCACGGGCCTTAATTTCTCCGTGTGGGCCGTGGTGTGCTATGTCTTCAACTACGTCATCAAGCGCCGCGCCAATGCCTGGTGGAGCAAGTACACCATGACGCTTAGCGCCGCCCTCGACTCGGGCCTCGCATTCGGCATCGTCGTCGTCTTCTTCGGCTTCCTGTATCCCGGCTGGATGAAGCACTTCCACTGGTGGGGCACAGAGGTCTACAAGCAGGGCTGTGATTGGAGCGCCTGCAGCTACAGGCAAGTGCCCGAGGGGGAAACATTTGGTCCGGATACCTGGTGAAGAAAGACGCACACACTTGAAAGTAAAAAACTATCCCTGGAAAAGAAGTTTCCAGGAAAAAAAAAAAAAAAAAAACGTAAACAATAAGTTTAGACCATCTAAGACAACGCAGACATCTCAAAATCATACTCTATTAAGCGAAAAGGATGTGGAAAAAAAGTCGAAAAAAATATTAAAAAGGAGAGCAGGCAAAAGAGAAGAAGAAAAGAAACTATATCTAAAAACCACCCCCGATATTCAGAAATATGGTCTGTATTTGGTGTATCTTCATCTATGTAGACACTTGCCATCTCATTGGCGAGACTTGTGTTTTTTTTTCTTTTATTCCGTGGTGAGGGGGAGATATTTGGGGTTTCTGGATAGAAGCATAGTATACTGGCATAGAACTGGAGCTGGACTGGTTGGGTCGCTGGGGGCATTTTGGGCCCCTTTTTAATTTCATGGTTTTTGTAAATTCGTCACATTTTGTTCGCATTTTTGAGCGTCGAATGTATGTCAAGTGCCCGTTTTCTTGGTCCTTGTTCGCAATTACGGCTGGTCACTGGGGCCGAGGCAAAACTGGATAAATCCATGTTGCGGTTTCTCGTCTTATTCGTGATTGATTGCATCGAGTCGCACTTGACCGCTTTCGTTTACAGCATGCTGCTTTCTACCTTTACAGTGGACTTGAGATTATTGCCGGGCTCAAACGCTTGCTGAGCTGCTTGCTGGTCTCGTTTCCATAGATTATCGGATTAGACACTTCTTTGGCGCCCATTCTATCACCCCCTCAAGAACCATTTCTATTGACCGGCTTCCCAGTCTGGATTCTGTGCGACTGTTAGCGTTTGACATCCAAAACGCTTCGTCAAGCATGAGGCGCAGGACAAAGGAATGTGGTAACAAATTCATAAGAATTGCAGCCAGAGAAAAGAGGCCCATGCCCCAGATCAGGGAGGGCGGAAAAAGGGAGTGAGCTCGGTTTAGCGAGCCATTCGTCAACTTACCTTCTTCAGGATGACAAGGCCCTCAAGTGTACCATTCAAGCTAATGTACTCCTCATCCTCCAGCTCTGCCCTGTCGCCGTACCCCAGCAACACGGGTGTGCTTTGTGTTTGCCATCCCGTAATGGTCTTGGGCCGACCGGCCTGGCCAACGACGTCCACGGCCTGGCCAACTCGCACATTGACCTTGAGAGGCGCGAGCTTCTCGTCGAGTGTGACGAGGAAGCGAGGGTGCATAGCCGTGACGAGGAAATATAGAAGATAATGAGAAGTGGACGTGATGAACTCTTTGGGATCGATCATGGCCACCATGGTTGCCAAAAGACCGGCCGTGGATACCTGGGAAAGAACCTGACGGTCCGTGTGGAATGGGTTGAGGGACAGAGTACCCTTACCCATGTGCAGCAAGCCTTGGGCAATTCTGACCATGAACAGGGCATCCTGATCACGATGGTAGTAGCTCGCCAGTTGTCTCAGCAGCTGTGCCAAACGCGCATTGTTCGTTCCGGCTCCGAGCATACCCATGGCAAAAATGGCGTTGATGGCAACCTCGGGGTCATTGTCGTGACTGTATCTTGACAAGGTGTCGTAAACTTTCATCTGAGGGTTGCTTGAGCTGATGAGGCCCATAGCCAACGGCACTGCCTTGCGGATGTTGGCTTCACCATAGTGCATCAGGTGACCGAATTGTCGCAAGACCATCTCCTGGCCAATATCCTCACCCATGGCCACCAAGGCAATGCCGATAATAGCATAGGCCTGAAGTAACTCGTCACCCTTCTTGTCGTCTGTTTCCTCCAGGTGCTCATTGCAAATATGAAGTAGCTCCTGAATCTTCAACACGGCTCCCGTACCGGCCCAAGCACAAATCTCGGCAAGAACAGCCGTCGGCTTGGCCATCGGATGGTCCACAGCCTTGAGAGTTTCTAGAATGACGTCGACCTCTTCTTGTCGTCCAAAGTATAACAGGCCTAATCCAAGGGCTAGAAATCGTGTCCATTTGTCGGTAAGTTGGAGCTTGCGCTCATCATCCATGAGCGTCGTCACGATGGCTTCCGTAATTTCCGCCTGTGAAGAGCCAACGAAAATCAGCCCCAAGGAAAGGGCAGCCATGGCAGAGATCTGCATGTCCTGCGACGCATCGCTAACAATGGGCAACAGGATATCCAGCACATCCTCCTTATTTGACCCGGCATATGACAGACCCAGACCCATGATGCAACCAGTTCGGATCAGAGGATTCGAGTGGTGCAATTTGGCGGTATCTCCAAGCAAAGCCAGGGCAGGCTCAGAGTCGAGGCGAACACCCGAGTTCATGATGCCGATGGCCAGCATGGCTCCGGCCGATATTTCAGGCTCCGACGAGTACGTGTACTTGTCAACCTTGTCCAATCCATTTTCAATGTCCCAAAGCATGAGTGTTCCCAAAGATGCGACAGTGGACATCATGCCATCTGCTTTAGTCTTCCACACCCAGCTCTCCTTTTCGCCTTCAACCAACATCATCTTATCCTCACCGAATCCTGCATTAGTAAACGCGTTGACGAAGGCGGCAGCCAGATTGTGTCTAGCAGAGTCGAGGTTGGTCATCCCAGCTACTCGACTACTCTCGAGATGGCTCTTATAGATATCTTCAGTTGTTTTGGGGTCAAGAATATTCAACTCCTTGCCAAGTGCTTTGAAGTGTTCTGACAGCTTGAGGTTCGACATGCACTCAGCGATCTCTTGTTCGTCAACGCTGGTTTCGGGCAGGTCAAGCACTATCCTTTGTCGAGCTACTAAAAATGCCAGTTGTTTCTTCAAGGCTGGGCTATCAGCTTTATCAAAATCCGCCCTGATGAGGTCGACATCGTGCAGACGGATGGCAAGCACAATGGCTTGTGCAATCTGCTTATACTGCATATAAATGTTGTGCGCAGTGCGGAGGAAGGACTCGTTATCGGGGTACGTGAGGAGGTTGACCATGCTGACCATGTACAAGCACACTCGAGAATACGTGTTTTCGTCAACGAACTTGGGGATTTGTTCAATGATCTCCAGCTCACTCATCAGATCAACTGCGTCGGCTTCGGCATTGCTCTTGATGAACTGAGGCACGAGTACCAAAGCAAGATCGATCAGCTCCGCAGTAGGCTCATCAGCGGTGATCCTCTTGCCGTAAACCTCACCTATCTCCAAGGCCAAGTGCCGCACGTATTCATGTCCCCAAGACAGCATATCGGACGTGGGGGCTAAAAGCCGATATTTGAGTGTGTCCTGTCTATCTTCGTCGGAGAATGTCATGCCAATGACAGACAAGACGTCGGCCAACGACGTCTTGTTCTCGCCCGATGACCATTTTTCGTACAGATTCGTCAATGTTTCGTAGTGTGGCCGGAGGAACTTGAGAGGCTTCGGCACTGCCGTCATGGATGATGTTGACGTTTTGATGGAAGTCTTCATGGCTTCAAGAGCCGGCTGATAGAGCTCGCTGTTGGGTTCCTGTCCATGTCTCCGTGTGAGCAGAGAAGGTCGGCGAGCCAAGACTGCAGTCTGTTTTCGTAAATGACTTACCGTCAAACGCTCAACCATCATATCCAGCTCGCCCTTGAGCTGCTGGTCCTCCTCACTTAGTTCTTCTTCGGCAGCTACACACGGCCTTAGCACGTCATACACGGTCATTTTGGTAGACCCAGTATTCACCTTTGTTCTTTTCTTCATCCTTCTTGCCATTCAATACAGGCTTTTCGTCCTTTGAGTTATCGACAGCCTTGGCCTTGCCCTTGTCTGCCGCTTTCGGCGCATCACTGCCTTGAGCCATGTTGGCGTCGACGGGCTTTGCGCAGCTCCTTCGAGAGAAGAAGTCGGTATGTCGACAAGGGAAATGGTATTGAGATCGAATAGAGTAACGATAAGGGCGTGTAAGAGTGTGGCCTAGACGTTGACTCAGATGCTAAGTCGCTGGAGAAAAGAGTGAAAACGCATGTGGTGGCGTAGGTGTTGAGTGACAAAGCTCGATGAGCCGGTGGTGCTGTAGCCTGGAGCTGTCTGCTTATTACGTGATGTCCTGATGCCTGGCACGAGGCTGTCCCTTCCGCTTTAAGTTAGATCACGTGCTGTGACAAGCGCCTCCCCCACCCCCCTTCCACCCCAATCTCTCGGGAAGGAGATTGAGTTATTCCGGGCAGAAGGGGAAGTCCAAGTTGCTAGCACCGTACTTATCGACTAGTAGATCTTATCACCCCACCTTTTCCTTGCACATTGCAGCGCGTCACCCCCGCTTCGCCCCCCCCGGTCAAAAAAAAGTTGTCATGAAATAACCATAGAGGTACTGCGATTGCTCCATGTTGAACGAACGAAGCCTTCGCGAACCTTGGACTTGCCACGAATTTCAGGCCTTTTTAATCCATGAAACTACTTTAAATTCGCCGTCATGAAGTTGGATACAAGAGCTATGCGCCATCTGGCGTCGGAGGACTGGAGAGTTCTCACAGCCGTGAGTTTCGCTGCGCGACGACTCTATAAAGTACGGCCTTACTGCTTGCTTGTTACTAATCATCATGCAGGTCGAAATGGGGAGCAAAAATCATGAGCTTGTGCCGACGCCTCTGATAGAAAAGCTGTCTCGATTGAGAGGCGGAGCAAGTGGTGTTCACAAGAGTATATCGGCACTCGCCAAAGTCGGTCTCATTGCCAGAGTGAAAGAGGCAAAGTATGACGGCTATCGCTTGACCTACGGAGGTCTCGACTATCTGGCCCTACACACTCATGCCACGCGGAAAGATCTGTACAGTGTTGGAACTCGAATTGGTGTTGGTAAGGAGAGCGATATAATGGTCGTCGCCGATGAGACCGGTACGCAACGGGTCCTCAAAATCCATCGTCTAGGACGAATATCATTCCGTACTGTCAAGTCCAATCGAGACTACCTCAAAAATCGGGCTTCTGGATCCTGGATGTACTTGTCAAGGCTGGCCGCTATGAAGGAGTACGCATTCATGAAAGCGCTTCACGCTGAAGGATTCCCCGTCCCAGTTCCTTTGGCACAATCCCGCCACACCATTGTCATGACGTTAGTGGATGCCTTTCCTTTGCGACAAATCTCCACAGTTCCCGATCCAGCGTCTCTATACGGTGATCTCATTGCACTCATCCTTCGACTTGCGAATCACGGCTTGATTCACGGCGATTTCAACGAATTCAACATTCTCATCAAAGAAGAGAAGACAGTTTCAGAAGACGGGGTTGAGTCAGTCAAACTGGAGCCCGTGGTCATCGACTTTCCACAAATGGTATCCATGGAGCATCAGAATGCCGAAATGTACTTTGATAGAGATGTTGAATGCATCAAGCGATTCTTTTCAAGGCGGTTTCACTTCACCAGTTCAGCCCCAGGTCCATTCTACAAAGATGCCAAAAAGAAGCTAAAAAGGAGCGAACTCACTAGGCTGGATGCGACCGTTGAAGCGTCTGGCTTTACAAAGAAGATGTTGAAAGACTTGGAGGCGGCAATCAGAGAACAAGCAGAAAAGAGGGATTCAGAAGGTCTTTCCGAAGAAATTGATGATGACGACGACAGCGACAATGACGACGAGGAAGACGTGTTCCCAAGTGACGCTGAAGACGCAGAAAAAGATGCAGGAGCTGGCGGTATTCTTGGTCAACATCACACAACCATGGGAGACAACGTATTTGACGAGGATACTGAAAATTCCGGAGCATCAATGTCTCTCCATAACAAGGCACCACACGAGGATATGTCGAAACTGGTAGTATAAGTCGTTGCGTCTCGAGCTGCACGCAATAAAGTAAATACATAATCTGCAAAACGAAGACGCCTTGGTCGTGGCAATAATTTATTTTAGCCGCACTTCGTTTTTTGTGGCGTCTCCGGCTTGGGTCAAGTCCCATCCTCCAAGGATCTAAAGTACAATTTCAATGAAATTGACCATACGTCGCCTCCCTATGCACGTACATAAAAGTATCGAAGGGGGTTTCTGCGCATAACATGCCATTGATAGAGTATGTCTGTCCACAACTCATCTGGCCATTACATAAAAAATAAGAACCAAAAACAAAAAGACAAGCACAAAGCACCAGCAAAAAATGTAGCCACATGGCTGAACATGATACGAGCTGGAAAGAAACAAGCAACAAAAAGAGCCAAGCAAAACATACTAACGTCCAAAAAAGGGCGCAAAGAAAGAAGTCTGAGAGACAGCAAGCGAAAGCGCTTTTTAAACAACTACTTCTCCTCACGTCGAGACCCTTTGGGAGAAGGGGAGTGGTTCTCATCTTTGGCATTGTTGGCTGTGGCGACAGCTGAATCTGCGTGAATGGTCACGCTTTCATCACTATCGGAGGCCAGAGACACCGGCGCTGCTACATCAGTGTTTGCGTTCGTAATAATTCTGACATCACAGTTAGAAAATGCCGAATATTCCTTGAGATGGAACATACTCGGTCAATGCGTGTCGGGTCCCTGGGTGCCTCATCACATTACCATCCTCGTTCGATGAAGCAGAGAGTCCACTTTACCATGTCAGTGAAGAGCATAGTAGAAGAAAGAGGAAACCTGTTCACCTGCGAGAGATAGGCAATGTTCGACGCCACTGAGACTGTTGGCTATACAGCGTCGGGCTCAGGCCCACGAGAGGTGTGCCATAAGCCCCAATATTGTACTCGTTCGTGCGAAATTGGCGGCGTTCAGCCGTCACTCGCTTCAATTCTTTCTGGGAAGGGGTATCGGCATATCGAATATTCATGAGAAGTCCCTCCTCTCCAATACCCATCCCGTTGTACTTTCGAATAATTTCATCACAAATTTCGCGGCTCTCAAATCTATAGCGCACAGTTAATGAGTTATTGAGCAACGCGTACATTGAGTACTCACCGGGCAAATCCAACTCCTCGACTGTTTCCCATGCTGTCGCGCAGAATCTTGCTGGAGAGAATGGTGCATCCCATAAAGATGGCCCCAAGCTCCTACAGCAAGGTCAGCACGTTTCTGGAAGTACGTGCCATGATGAACTTACGACTTCGGTCAGCGTCTTGGGAAGATTCGAAATATACAGGTTTGTGGACCCTTCGTCTCCCTCCGCTTTGAGACGAGAATTGAAAGACTCCTGTAACAATGATTAGAGAGTGATAGCAAAGAAACCCATGGCAGGCATATCACTCACTCTCGCAAAACCAACTTCGTAGCCGAGTCGATGAAATCCGCGAATGCACATTTCAGAGTCTTTTACATCGAAGAATTTGGCAAAGCCAAACCTGTAAGCTGTTAGTTCTGGATCCAAAAGCACAGGTGAAAGTGAGACTGACCCTTTGCAAGCGCCAGTCCCAGTATCAATGATGGCCTTGGAAGTCTCCACCGGTCCAAATCGAGACGTGAACTTATAGAGAAGCTCGTCATCCGTGGTGGGATGAAGACCACGAATGTAGACGTTTCGATTGCCGGAGATTCGATTCTCCAAGCTCTGCTCGAGACTTTTCATCTGACTTGGAGGCGTGAAAACGGCGGGAACAGCCCTCGGAATAGCAGGCTCTTGCTTCAAAAGCTCGTCAATTGTGCGATCGGGTACCACAGAAATGGCGGACTTTCCAAGATCATTTTGAAGGGCAGGAAGCCCAATCTGTTGAGGAGACGGAGTTGTGTAGGCTGAGCGATCAAGGCTCGCGACTCGAGGTCCGGCATCACGTTGTGAGATAGTTCCATAGAATGGAGTAGCGGGAGTTGACTCGGTCGTGGAATACGAATCGCGACGATTCTCAAGCCCAGGAACGTCCGAATGCCCACGATCAATTCGAGCCTGGGTTGCGGCGCTCGGTCGTCCCGGAGTGTATGGCATCAACGGAAGAGGGAGACCAATGTAAGGTGAGCCATAGCCGCCGGCGGGAATACCAAACCCAGGATATGGATTCTCGTTTCCATGACTCATTCTAAGAGGCTGGTGGTTCATGGGAGCAAGAACATATTGACCATCTGATCCAACAACGTATGCCGGCCCTGGTCCCATGGCCATATGACCAGAATTGCTGGGAATACCAAGTGTCCCCATGGAAAGGCCTGCAAAATGATTCATCAAGCTGGTTGAATCAGCGGCTGAATGAGCAGAAACATGACCATGGACGTGCCGACCCGCATGATTGGGAAGGTAGGCCGCGCCAAAGCTGCCACCTGCATCCATGGTTGTGTTTTGTAGTTTGGAACGTCTGGTCGACTAAGACTGAGAGCTATATGTCAAAGATTCAAGGCTGTCAGCGACTGCATTCTCTCAAGATCGACATGTGGAACGAGATCGGTTTCACGAGCATGGTGTTTCGGATCGTGCTATGGAAAACACAAGCACTGCCACCTCGTTATTGATAGAGTGCAGCACCTACTTTGAAAAAGAGCAAGTGATAAGCTTGAAGTGGTGAGGGAGAAGCTGTCAAGTCAAAAATAGCAATTTGCTCCAAAAAAAAAAACATTATCAGCTCTGACATTTTTTGCAAAAAAAGTAGAAAGAAAAGGAAAAAGAAACAAAGAAGAGAAACGAACAACATAAGACAAAATAAGATAAAATAAAATAAAAACATGGCACGCGGATAAAATCGGAGAAAGGTGAAAATTAAAGGAAGAAAGAAAGAAACAAAGAGAATGAACGAAGGGTAGGGGAAAGAAAAGAAACCGTGACTTGTTCCACAATCAACGGACAAAGCGTTGAAATCGGGAACAAAAAGCCTGCTAGAAGCAACGAACTGGAAGCTATGAATAAGACTTACATCGCTTTTCTGACTGAAGTCTATGTGACGCGGAAAACAGCGGGAAACTACCAAAGTCAAATGTTGCTATCAAGGCACGAAATGTAGCAAAGGGGGTCAGTAAGATAGAACAAGCTGAGCAAATTGGCTTGTCGTATGATGTCGAGCCGCCGACAAGGACTAGAACGGCCGGGCTTTGTGGTGTTGATGATGCGTGAAAAAAAAGTGGAAGAGATGGTGAAGAAGAGAGAAGACTTGCGAAGGGCTGGGAGATGAATGAAGTGAACAACAAACACAAGCGAAGCGCCTTACCTAAAAATGAATATAACTGCTGGTAAGGTAATTGCGATGCTTGTGCTAGGATGCTGAGGAAGGAGTCGCAAGTATCAAATCGTAAGGTAAGCTAGAAGATACCAGACTGGATGCAAGCAGGCGGGCGGAACTGGCCCTGCCGTCGGTCGTCTCGAGAACGCAAGTCGGAAGAAGGAAGAAGCAGTGAGCGTTGAAGCGAGAAAGAAGCGCGACTAAAGTCGGGCTATGACGACAAACGGACCGGTGGACAGCCTTGGGAGTCTTGGGAGGCCAAACGAAGTTCTCTGCCAGCTGTCAGGTCAGCTGCCACCTGTTTCCGTCTGTTGAGGAAGGCGACGGGCGTAGCATGCCACCTTCCGACAGCTGCAAGCCCACAGTTTCTGGCCAGACTCACAGGCTGTGCCCAGTCGAGCGAAGAGAACCGAGGACATGAAACAACTCGCCTGGCGCCCTTCCTGTTTGTTGGCGGCAAGTATGAAAATGCAGGCCAGACGTGTCCCGCTGAGCACTCTCTAGCCTGCGTCCGCGGCGATTCGATGATCTTGCAAGACTCCGTGAACTCCTCGATGAGCCGATGCGCAAGAAGACGATTTGTCGACGCCTGTGTGAGTAGTTCCGAGTCGAGCACGACCAGACAGAAAATGGCTTTTTTTTTACTGTAACAATACTAAAAAGACAAACAATGGAGAAGGGAGAGAATGACAGGTTTCTCAGAGACGGTTGTGGTGAACGCTCTGAATAAAATACAACAATGCAGCTCAGAAACAAGCATCATACAGAGGACATGGTGGGATGACCTGGTCTAAATGGAGCCTCCGGCCATACCAGACTCGGCAAGTACCAAGTCGTATGAGATCGTCAGTGTTCTTTTTCTAATATGGGCAGAACGGAAGCCGAGTCAAGGGAGAGAATCGACTTCCTGGGAGACCCATGTGCCTTACTTGGGAGCCGCACCGAGTCTCGACGCTAGCCAGCTGCAAGGCAGAAAGCTTGGACAATGTTTCGCCTCCGTCCCTGAAGGCGTCTGGACGGACTCTGTTGTTTCTTTGCGAGAAAGCCATGGAAAAAAAAAATACACTGCTCGCTTGTATAGACTGCTTTTTCAGATTGATTCATTTCTAGAGACGGCTACATTCAAGGTTCCTCGACTATTTTTCTGTCAGTCCCGTTGTTGCAATTCTGACCCGTCTGTTGACTCTCGGTTGCAAGAGAATCAACAGTCTAGATTCTCTCGAGCTTGTTTGTATTGCACAACTTGGCCTGTCAAGGGCGTCAGATATTCCCATCCCCCGAGAGACTGTCAAGGTTGTTTCTTTGCCCTGAGGATTTTTGAGCGCCGCGCGCAGAATCCTTTGCGAGGGAGGCGAGTAAAATAACACCACGAACGCAAGGGAGAACAAGCCAATTGGGGGCATTTCGAACACCTTAGTGGTCAGCCTCCGAAACCGAAAAAGAAAACCCCGAGTTTTTGAACATAGCAGGGAACGAAGCAACATGTTATGCTGGTGTCCCATGTCGCTGGGTTGCAGTGCATTACCGATTCGCCATTCACGTCAATGCAGGAACCTAATCAATTGTGCAAGTCCATCGCAATAGCGTGTCTTGAGTGGCTGGCTGCCTAGAATAAAAATAGCTTTGCGCAGAAACGCAGCTTGGTGAGATTGAAGTTCTGCTTGGCCTTACCCCACAATGATGTTTTCGCCCTTGATTGACCATTCAGAAAAGGGACTTCTTGGCGCGAGAGAATGCTTGATCAAGGGACAAGTCAAGTTTCACCAGTTATCGCCACCTTGCAAACAAGGCTCCACGAACGACAATTGCCATGCAGGCTGGCGGCTACAAATGCTTTACAGGCACAAATTAGTGCTTAAATTTGTCGAGTCGCTTGCGAGTCGTGATGGTGGCCTGAACAAGACATGTTTGCCTCGACGACCAGAGGAGCTGATGCACATGGCAAGCATGCCTGAACGACCCCGCCTTCTCCAGACAAAATGGGCCAATACTCAAACCGATGTCAATTTATGTCAAGTCGTTCCCTCTCGTGGCCAAAGTGAAGAAAATATGAAAGATCTTGAACCATCGTCGTCCATAATCCAAGGACCTTCACGCTGTGCAAGCAGACGCATGGTCGATCCTTAACAAAGAGTCGAAGTCGGATCTCGACTTCAGTGGCAGACAGGGACATTTGGCAACAGGACAATTGGTTCTGGCTGTCGAAGTGAAAAGTGGCGATTCAAGGTTGCCGAATCATAATTCCCGGTTCGAGGAAGAGATGGCTGGAAAGTGCCTACGGCAAAGAAGGTGCAGGATCAACATCCCGCCCGGCGGCAGTCCCGACGGCAGCCCGACGTCTCGTCCAGGATGCTTCTTGGCAATTCTAACTATAAAAAGTCAATGATTCCACTTGTATTCCCTCTCTTGCGTTTCAGCAACCATTGTGCCTTACCAATTCTATCTCTTCCACAACTAGATGCTTGGAAAAGACGGCGAAAACGTCTATCAACCAAGGCTGGCGTATATCAATTGCCTTCTTCTTTTTTCGATATCCATACAACCCAGTGCCACACCCACTCTCAGGCCGTGAAGGCTAACCCACTTTGCATCCGCTACATCCGCGACCTCTGTCGTGCTGGAGGATCGCCGGCTGCCCGGCCCCATCTGTCATGTCCGTGGCGCATCTTTCGATGTTGATGCAATCGAGTAGGGACAGTACTTGCCACTGACTCCTACTCGGTGACGGGGCTATTTGGCTCGGCGTTTATTTTTTGGGAGGGGAGGGGGAGGTCCCATTTGTCAAACCCTTCAGGTTTTGTACTCCATTCCCAATCGGTCTTTCCCGCTCGGCGTCGTCGACGCCACCATCCGTTGAATGTTCATCATCGCGGAGCGGAAGTTTTGGACTGCGAGCCCGCGTTGCTGGGCGCAGCACTGCGGTCATGCGCCATGTGCGCCTGGACAAGATGGCCGGCCTCCAGGGCAGTACAGAGAGACGGCTCGCCGGCGAGCGTGGCCACGGCAACTACAATACACCCCTTGAATGATTGCAAAGAGGGTACAAGCCCCTCTCCTTAGCGAGCCTAGCACGTGACCTATTAGGTGGGTTGATAGCCG